>JBCEWC010014321.1:0-14455 GCA_038996855.1 Solanum aculeatissimum
ACCAAAACTCAACCATGGGTTGTAGTACATCATAGAATGCCAACCATAAGTAGATTTTGAAAATTTTCGGGTTGTTACAATGTTACTCATTACATAGTAACAAATATAACTTTTGATACCTACAAATTGAGTTTACCATACTGAATTTACTCAATAAAAAATCCTTATCATATGATTGCATCTTGATCATAATTCATCACGAACTCTAATTATCATTATGCTCTATAGCCGTTGCCATCATCTCATGGGGTTAACCTCATCATTGATATGTCACCTAAACCTATTATATCTAAAGGACTAACTCAATTTTCTATACACTTTCTTACTAAAATTCTCAATTGACTTTGCATAAATATGCTCGCTGGGACAATAGTCCTCATTCAGAATCCCCCGAATACACCTCATAACTTAAATGCATTAATTGTACTAAAGATCCACCACTAAAATCTTTCTTATAAATAATGCTTAACCTAACCATCCAAAGTAACAAACTAGTTGATTTCTCAAATATGAATGCAACATTAAATCTTATTAAATGAGCCTATGATACACTAATAACTCCTTAAGTAGTTAGTATTCATACTTAACAATTGACATATCCATTTTCATATACCACTAATACTATATCATGAAAGTCCTTGAGATCCACCACTAAAACGCATCATACCTATCAAGAAAGTAGTACCAAACTAGCCCGTATACTTCTACCCATCAAATAGTTATAAAATATTACTCAATTCATCATGACTCTAGCCTACGTAATACACATTTTTTTAATAAATTCAGTCGCTAGCAAAAGTAACACACTCCATAATTCTAACCAAGTAAGCACCAATAATGTGATGATAGTCTTATCATGACCTTTCTTGATATCCACTCGATCTATGAAATCATAATAGAGATTCTGACCTTAATTGGCACAATATCATTCTTATCATTATCTAAGCAATCCATACATATTATGACGACTTTAGTAATAGTAGTTTGCAGATTTACTAAATTTATGATCTAGCTATCCCTCAATTCATTGTTTGACCTTATTACTCAAATATCCTCAAAGTGCATACCTTACTCAACATTTTCTAATCATCGAACATTTTAATTTTTATAAGTATATCACTTACACTTTAGTACCAGATCTAATATTCAAGACATATAAAACCCACGACTACTCACATAAAGAACCAAGTATGAATCATCTCTATAAGTGAGAGGGGATGAAATAAAGCGTTAAGAATCACACCAAATCAAGGACGCATGATGGAGAAATAATAAACAAAAGGAAGTGTTCTAACAGTCTTCATAACCTCTCGAAGATAAGTATAGATGTCTCCATATCGGTCCTTGAGACTCTAATAGATACAACTTGTACATACAAGAGACCTATGAACCTAGTGCTCTGATACCATCTGTCATGACCTAAAATAAGATGAGATGACACTAGTCATATCCTTCCAAGACAAGTTAGCCTAAAACCCAATTATAACAATAAAATACAAAAGGATAAACAAAGTGAAAATTTTAACTGTGTATAATAAGTCAACTTAATTAAAATCTCCAAAAACTTGGTTGTCACGTGCACAAGCCTCTAATGTGTTGCAATAGATTTGAAAGAAAAATATGAGTCTCAAATGATGTTGTCTCTAAAGTAGAACAAAATCATAAATAGGAGGATTAGACTCGCTGAGATGACAAACAATTACCTTACTAATCTCCACAGAAAGTCTCAAATAAAAACAGACGAGAGGGCATCACAAAGATCCGAGCACATAACCTATAAAAATGTAGAAGCAAGGGGTGAGTACCAACCTCATGGTACACAACAAGTCAACTAACAAAACAAAGCATGTCTAATAGAATACATAAATTCCTTTCACCCCAACCAACCTCCATAACTATAACCTGCATAGAAAATCAGCCCAACCTAACAACACATAATACACAATAAAGATAGTCACAATATCACAATTCAAACCATAAGCCACAACTCACAATTATAACACAATCAATCACAGGAATAACATCATGCCACACAAGAATATGCAAGGATGAGATGCAATGCTTATGCAATAATTGCTGACAATGATCTCGACATTATAGCACCACTGGAAAATACCTCAACATCACAACATCTCTAGTAACGACCTTGACATAATATCATCACCAACAACAACCTCAGCATCACAATGTCACTAGTAAAGATCTCAACATCATAATCTCACCAGCAATGATCTCAACATCCCAATATCACTAGTAAAGATCTCAACATCACAATCTCACTGGCAATGACCCCGGCATCACAATATCACTAGTAAATATCTTAACATCACAATCTCACTGGCAATAACCTCAACATCACAATATAACTAGTAAAGAACTTAACATCACAATCACGCCGATAATGACCTCTCGACCCCAATTTTCACTATCTCACTCATATCAATATTCAGAATCAATGGAAATGTGTGTGGCATAGGATGAAAGAACATGAGATGAAGTTCACAAATAAATCCATTCATAATCACCAACCACAACAATATATCTCGATATAGAATTCTCATCTCTTAACCACATTTTCAATTTAAGTGTTACAACACCACACCAACTCACATTTATATTTAATCACTTCATTTTTTTTTGTAATATTATAAATATTCCATGCATCGAAGAAAGAAAAATTTGAAAATTCTACGAGAATTACAATGTTTTGAAAGTCCACTTGCCTTACTTAATCAAACAAACACTTTAGAACTTAAGTCTTTGGTAACACTTTTGGATGATCAAAATTTGTTCTACGAATCTAATGATACCCATATTGCTATATTTATTTTCGACTAAAACATCAGGTCAAAAAGTCACCCCGAGTCCTCAAATTCGAATCTAAAATTTTCTTTCAAATTATGTTAACCCATAATAAAATAAACTTATGTGCAAAATTTTAGCTAAAATGGATAGTCATTCGACCCCCAAATAAAACTTTTATTTTAAGAAGCCTAGGAATATCTTTTCATAATTTAACATAAATTATACATGTTTCTAACCTAAAAATTTATTCAAAAAAATTCTTGAAAATTTAATAGAAAGGAGAGAACAATTACCTTGATAATTTGGGATGAAAATCCTAATTTTTCCTCTCTTCTTTTTCTTCCCTTCCTTTCTTTTTTTTCTTGCGTCGTCCTGTTTGTCGTTTTCTTCTTCTTTTTTTTTCTTATTTTCTATTTATTGTTTTAATGTATTGGGGCGTTCAACCTCCTTTTCAATTTTCACTCTTCTTATTTTTTTTTTCTTTTCTAAACCTATTATGTATTAAAAGTGATAAATCCTATTAACCTTATTTTAATAAATATGGGCTAAGTGGTAAGAATAAATATTCAATTATTACCTTAGTCCACCAACTAAGTTAATTAACTAAAATGATCCCTTAACTAAATAACCATAGTTATCTAATAGTCCAAAATTTTTAATTTTAAATTTACAGAAAGGTCTTTTATGAAATAAAAATAATTTGTTGTCAAAATGGCCTAACGAGTCATTACATTGCTTGATGGTCCGGTTGGTTGGAAAGAGTTCAAGGCTACATTCTTGGACCGCTTCTTCCCTTTTGAATTAAGAGAGGCCAAGATGAAAGAATTTATAAATTTGACATAAGGATCAATAAGTGTTTGTGAATTCTCTCTTTAGTTCAACACACTCTCCAAATATGCTCCCATGCTTGTAGCCAACTCGAGGACAAGGATGACTATATTTATTTCAAGAGTTTCTGGTCTCATAAATGAAGAATGCCAGAATTCTCTACTCATCAAGGGTATGGACTTAGCTCGGGTTATGATTTACGCCAAGCAACTTGAAAAAAAGAAGCTTTGCAGGATGTGGAAGAGTGATGCAAAAAGATCGAGGTATGATGGTGGGTATCAAGGTAATAAGGGTGGTAATAACATCCAGAATCAACATAACCAAAGGTTTCAACAACAAGGGTCTTCAAATGCTTCCAAACAAAGGTATACTAATGATCAGGTCCAATCTGCTAAGGGTCAGCAAGGTAGAGGTGATGGTGCCCAAGTCTATCTAAAATGTTAGAACTAAGAACAATGGAGATGTGTTCTATCAAGAGACTAGTGGTTTCATTGCATGTGCCGAACTTGGTTACAAGTTTTATGATTGTCTTAAAGCTCATGATAAGAGTAAGGGTTTTTGTCCACAAGCCAAAGATGCTCAAGAGGGTCAAAAGCCTTAAGGTGTGCAACAAGGTGGTGCTCCTTGTAACAATATGTTCTATGCACTACAAGGGAGGCAAGAGGTGGATGAAGAACCAAATATTTTCACGAGTATATTGAAAACATTCAATTTTGATGTTTATATGTTGTTAGATCTGGGTGCCAACTTATCCTTTGTGACCACTTTCCTTGCTAATAGGTTCAATTTGAATCCCAAAATTTTACATGATCCTTTCCTTGTGTCTATTCCTGTGGGTGAGTCAATAGTTTCTAAAAGATTCTATAAAAGTGTATTCGTGTCTATTAAGCATAAGACCCTTCCATGTGATCTTATCGAATTATTTATGGTGGATTTTGATGTCATCCTTGGTATATACTGGTTACATGCCTCCTATGCCATCATAGATGGTAGAACCCACAAAGTCAAATTCTAAATTCCCAATTAACCCATGTTTAAGTGGGAAAGTCAAGATTCTATGGTAAAAGATAGGTTCATTTCATACCTTAAGGCCTATAAGATTATCTATAAGAGGTCTATATATTATATGGTTAGGGTCCGAGATGTATCTTCCAAAATTCTCTCTCTTGAGTCAGTCCCTTTATTCAATGAATTCCCTGATATGTTTTTGGAAGACCTTCCTAGAAAAGGGAAATTGATGCTGGCATAGATCTCCTTCTCAATATTGAACCTATCTTTATTCCACCCTATAGAATAGAACTAGAAGATTTGAAAGAACTTAAGGATCTTTATTGGAGAAGGGTTTTAATTTAGGCCTAGAAAGTCTCCTTGGGGTACTCCTATTCCATTTGTGAGGAAGCAGGATGAGTCACTCTGAATGTGCATCACTATCATCAACTCCCCAAATCACCATTAAGAATAAGTACCCACTTCGAAGGATAGATGATTTATTTGATCAACTACAAAGGGCTAGATACTTTTCTAAGATCGACCTTCATTCTGGGTATCATCAGTTGTGGGTTAGGGAATGTGATATTCCTAAAATGGTATGGGAACTTTGAATTCGTGGTGATATCTTTTGGGTTGACAAATGTGCCGATAATCTTCAAGGATCATATAAATAGGGCCTTCAAACCCTACCTTGATCTCTTTGTTGTGGTCTTTATTGATAACGTACTAATCTACTTCCGAAGTGAGAAGGAACATGAGGAACATTTGAGAGTGGTCCTTTAAACTTTGATAGATGAGAAATTGTACGCCAAATATAGCAAGTGTGAATTCTGGATGAAAGAAGTATCTTATCTTGGCCATGTGGTAACTGATAAGGCTATTATGGTTGACCCAAAAAAAACTAAGATGCTGTGAAACTATCCAAGACCCTTAACTTTATCTGACATTAGGAGTTTCTTGGGTTTGGCAGGTTACTACCGACGGTTTGTAGAAGAATTTTATTTAATATCATCCCCTTTGACCAAATTGACCCAGAGAAGGTAGAGTTTGTGTCGTCTGATAAAATTGAGAAGAGCTTTCAGACTTTGAAAGATAAGTTGACTTTGGCTTCTATATTGACTCTTCCAAATGGTTTGGATGATTTTGTGGTATATTGTGATGCGTCCAGGGTTGGGTTGGTGTAACGACCCAACCTAGGGTCCTAGTCATCACACGATGAATGAGATACCCGAAGGCACCTCACCCAAGGCATCTAAGCATCTTAAGCATTTATAGGTGTTTCGATTAAAATATTTGCAAAAAATAAGGGAAAAAGGACTATGGGTCATTTAAGCAATGACACAACATTAAAAAGTAGTAAAGTAACCAACATTCATTGTCCATAAGTATACCAACTACTACATACACGAATAGAACTAGTACGTCGATTTCCATTAAATAGAAAAGAATCCATAATTGCGCAACATAGAAAGTAAAATCCTCAAAAGGGCCATAAATACATCGTACCAAAATAAAAAAATATATGATAGAGTGGAAAATAGGTAGAGTCCCAAATGAAGGACTCACCATAATAGGTCTACTAGTCTTGGATGCTGAAAACAAGCCTCAAGCAGGTGGAGGAGTGCCTATCCCTACACGGTTAAATCATGCAGGCAAAATATGCGTTAGTACTTTTGGAATGTACTAAGTATGTGAGGTGCAATGTATTGCATAAAATTGTAACACCACCATTAAGTAAACATATATATAATGATTAGGATGAATGTAAACTCATGCATGAATAAAACACATGGCTCAATATGAATGAGAGTAAATGCATGAGAAAACATAAGTAATGAAGTCACATTATAGAGTCATAACCTTGTGAGAATAAACTTTAACCAATATTTAAGACCATGTGAGATACTACATGGAATCCAACATAAGTCCCTATATTGGCACAGGGAGACCACTTAACAGGTGGAACTCTGTCAACTCTGCATGCATTATAATAACATAAATAGCCTAGGTGGATCCACCAACCTAGCCTACAAGGGCTCCTATGGTGGCACATAGTTAATGTGACAAAGGGTTGCTTCTAAGGTTCCCTTGTCGAACCCCACCTCAATGCCATATTCAGTGCTAAGTCATCCCACATAATCAATAAAACATAACTTAGAATCATAAGTAGCAATCATAAGAGTAGCTCGAACTTGGGGACAACCAAGTGAGTATTGTTCTTTCACCTTGGGGACCTTTCTTAAACATCTTTAGGAAAATTGTCAACATGCTTATGTATTTGACAAACTTAACTTTAAAACTCATCTGTAATTCTCTAATCATCATCTTAAATCATGCAACTTGTTACGAGCCTTACAACCACCTACGGGTCGTGGTTGGACTTGTAGAGTCATTTCACACTTAGCCACTTTTCTTATTTTTAATGGCCTCATTCCATGAAGCATCCTATGGGTCGTATCCTATTTCACGGACCATCTGGTAACACGTAGGTCACCTTCCATCAATCTCCAAATTTCCTTCATGTCTAATGGTCCTACTCACAATCCTTCCTACAGACTATAATGTGTCCTACGGGCTGTCACTTGGTTCGTGGGTTACCCCACAT
Source organism: Solanum aculeatissimum (assembly GCA_038996855.1). Taxonomy (NCBI): domain Eukaryota; kingdom Viridiplantae; phylum Streptophyta; class Magnoliopsida; order Solanales; family Solanaceae; genus Solanum; species Solanum aculeatissimum. Next base: position 7,229 of record JBCEWC010014321.1, read on the forward strand.
TTGAAAAAATTTTCCCTTTCCTGAAGTTCATGTTCTAAGAACCATCTATGGGCCGTATGTATACTTATGGGCCATAAGTCACCCTCGTAAGTCTGACTGCAGGCTATTTTTCTGCCTAACTTTTCTGCACTTAAGACTCCTAAAATGGGGGTCATTACAATATCTCCCCCTTGAGAATATTCATCCCCGAATGTACTTAAAGGTAGGATCTAAGGAGTAACTAGCAGCTAACAACCTAGTATGCATGCAAAAATGCAACTTAAACATCATTTAATAAAATTTTCAAAATCCACATCTTAAACATTTCTTAAAACAGTCCATAAACATAGAAAGAAATGCATGTATCATGTGAAACTCAAATACAAGGAATTAGGAGGTTTTAGGAAGAATTTCCTAATACCTTAGGCATGAGTAGAGTGGAATAGATATGGGTAATGCTTCATCATATCCGCTTCCGCTTCCCATGTAGCACCCTTAACTTGTTGATTTGTCCAAAGCACTTTGACGATTGTAACCTTTTTGTTCCTTAGTTTTTTCATTTTCCGTTCTAGGATCTCAACCGGTACTTCTTCATAACTCAAATACTCTTCAATGTTCACATCATGCAAAAGAACTATGGAGCTTGGATCACCTATGAATTTTCTCAACATTGACGTATAGAAAATCGGATGAATTAAACCCATCTCACATATCCAATTCATATGTAACTTTTCTCACTCTTTCTACCACCTTATGGGGACCTACATGCCTTGGTCTCAATTTCCCTCTCTTACCAAACTGGATCACACCTTTCATCGGAGACACCTTCAAGTAGGCCCAATCACCATCTTGGAACTCAAGTTCCCTTCTCATATCGAAGTAGGACTTTTGTCAGCTTTGGGCCATTTGCAATTTATCCCTTATGCTTTTAATTTTCTCCATAGCATTCATCACCAAGTCCCATCCTATTAATTCCACCTAACTGACTTCAAACCACCCGATGGGCGATCTATACCATCTATCATAGAACCCTTCAAATAGTGCCATTGTGATACTTTCATGGAAGCTATTATTGTAGGCAAACTTGATAAGTGGAAAATAATCATCCCAAATCCCCTTAAACTCCACCACACAAGCTCTTAACATATCTTCCAATGTCTGAATAGTCCTTTCAGCTTGCTCGTAAGTTTGGGGATGAAAAGCAGTACTCAACTTTACTCTAGTGCCAAGTCCCTTTTGAAATGACTTCCAAAAATGAGAAGTGAATTGAACTCTATGATCCAATATGATGGACAATGGAATCCCATGCAACCTCGTCAACTCTTGAATATAAAAGTGGGCATAATTTTCGGCACCAAATGTAGTCTTGTCCGGTAAAAAATGAGTCGACTCTATCATAAGATCAAATATCACCCATATGGAGTCAAAATGCTTTTTGGTCTTTGGAAACCTAATTACAAAGTCCATATTGATATCTTCCCACTTCCAAGTGGGAATGTTAATTTCTTGTGCTAGGCCACCCGATCTTTGATGTTTAACCTTGACTTGTTGGCAATTCGCACATTTGGACACGAATTGGGCAATGTCATTCTTCAACCCATTCCACCAATAAATCTCCCTTAAGTCTCTATACATCTTTGTAGTGCCGAAGTGAATGGAATATGATGAGTTATGAGCTTCTTTCATGATCAACCTTTTCAACTCACCATCATTGGGCACACATAACTTTCCTTAATACTGCAGTGCACTATCTCTCCTTTTTGAGAAGACTTGTATCTTTACATCTCTCACTAAAGCCTTCAACTCTACCACTGCGAGATCAAGGTCTTGCTTGGCCTTAACATCATCAACTAAGGAAGACTTGGACCCATGAAGAGCCATTGCACCACTATTTCTGAACTCATCAATTTCACTCCCAACTGCCAATCTATGAACATTTTTGGAAAACTCTCTTTTTCCATCATCTTCAAGGTGAGACACGCTATTACTGAGGGAGTTGGCTACCATATTGGCTTTTTTGGGATGGTACTTCACACTCATGTCATAGTCTTTGAGTATCTCTAACCACCTTCGCTGTCTCAAATTGTGATCCCTTTGGGTGAATACATGTTGGAGACTCTTGTGGTCAGTGAAAATATCCACATGAACTCCACACAAGTAATGTCTCCAAATTTTCAAGGCAAACACCACCACTGCAAGCTCAAGGTCATGAGTCGGCTAATTCTTCTCATTCACTTTCAACTGGCTTGAAGCATAGGTAATTACCTTACTATTCTGCATTAACACACAACCCAACCCAATCCTTGATGGATCACAATACATAATGAACCCATCATTACCTTCCAATAATGTTAATATTGGCGCTGAGGTCAATCGATCCTTTAGGGTTTGGAGCTCCTCTCAAACTCCTCTATCCTCACAAACTTAGCTTTCTTTTTAATAAACTTAGGGACGGGCTGAAATGGAAGAGAAATCCCAAAAAACCTTCTATAATAATTTACTAGGCCCAATAAGCTCACTATGTCGGTAGGAGTTAATGAACTTGGCCAATTTCTTACTGCTTCAGTCTTTTTAGGATCAACTTTTATAGCGTCACGGGATACGATTTGCCAAAGAAAGACAACCTCATCTAGAAAAAACTGGCATTTGTCAAACTTTGCATAAAGTCATTGCTCACTTAGGATTTGCAACACCACCCTCAAGTGCTCCATATGCTCCTGCTTACCTTGGGAGTAGATAAGGATGTCATCAAAGAACACCACGATGAACATGTCAAGGTAGGGCTTGAATAACTTATTTATGAGACCCATAAAAATAGTCGAAGCTTTAGTGAGGCCAAATGACATTACCACAAACTCAAAGTTACCATACCTAGTCTGAAAGGTCATCTTAGGGATGCCACTTTCCCTCTCCTTTAATTGGTGATAACCGAATCTCAATTCAACTTTTGAGAAGTGTGTATCCCCTTGCAATTGATCAAATAAATCATCCATTCTAAGAAGGGAATACTTGTTCCTGATGGTGACCTTAATAAGTTGCTAGTAGTCGATGCACATACAAAGTGACACATCCTTCTTTATCATAAATAACACCGAAGCACCCCGTGGAGATCGACTAGGCCTAATAAAACCCTTCTCCAATAAATCCTTCAATTTCTCTTTCAACGTCAAAGTCTATTTCCTATATGGGAGGTACATCCGGCTACTCATCCAAAAATACACCAGGAAACTTATTCATCACGAGGATCGACTTAAGGGAAGGAACTTTAGAGGTGACATTCTTGACTCTTACTAAGTGATAGATGCACCCTTTGGAATCATGTTGCAGGCTTTTAAGAAGGAAATAAATCAATCCCTACAAGAAGAGTTACTACCCTCCCATTCAAGAATTGACTCATTATGGAATTAGAACTTGACCCTATGGATTTTACAATCGATAGAAGCATAGGAAGCATGCAACCAACCCATCTCGAGAATCACATCAAAGTCTACCATGGAAAGCTCAACTAAGTCACATCAGATTACTTTATGTATGATAGAGACAGGGCAACTCTTGTAGACTCTTTGGGCTATGATCAACTCTCCTATAGGGTTGCTTACCTCATAGGGCTCATGAAGGATTTCAGAACATACATGAAACTTTTTCAAGGAATGGGGTTACAAAAGATAAGTTTTCTCATAGATCTAAAAGTGCACATGCATCATAATAAAAAACCTTTTAACATATCAGTGACCACGACGGAGCCTCTTTGACCTCTTGGTGACTGTGAAGAGCATAAAACCAGTTGGTCCTTTCGGCACCTTGAGCTTGACCCCTTTGTCCTTGGGGCCTTGTGCCGCCACTTTTACAATCTTTGGCATGGTAGTCGATCTTTCCACAAGTAAAACAAGCATTGGACCCAGCTAAGTATTTGTCTTTATGGAGCTTTTCGTATTTGGGCAATTCAGGATTTGGGGCTTAAGAGCAACCTCTTTATCCTTTGTAGTATGGGGATAAGTATTGGTGGATTCTCTCCCACCACGCCTTTGTCCACCTTGTAACTTATGGCCACTACTTCTTTGGGGAGAATAGTTCCCACCATCAACACGAGCCTTCTTGGACTCCCTTGCCCTCTCCCAAAACTTCTCCTTCTTAATTTGTTCATTGTAAGTCATTAGGAAGGAGATGTCCATATCCTTGACCAACATATCCATTTTACATTCCTTGGAGATCAACTCTGAGATGCCAAAAATAAACTTGCTCATACGAGCCCTTGGATTCGAGACCATAAATGGAGCATACTTTGATAGCTTTATGAATTTAAAGGTATACTCCCTCACACTCATGGTCCCTTGCTTGAGCCTTTGCCTCTCTTAGTTCAACGGGGAGGAATGAATTCGAAAAAGCACATTTAAACTTTTCCTAATTGATAGGGCCTGCTTTTTGGCCTCTCTCATTTGCCCATTGCTCTAACCAAATCTTAGTAACTCTCTTGAGTTGGTAGGCCACCAACTCAGATTTCTCTTTTGACAGAATATCCATCACTACAACTACCTGATAAGCCTCCTCAATGAAGTCAATAGGGTCCTCCTCCGTCTTTGACCCATGAAATTCTGGCGGGTTCATATGCATGAAGTCATATACCCTTATGGCCAAAGTAGGTACTTGGTGAGGCACAACTATCTCCCTATTGGCTTGATTAACCAATGCTTGGACCAACAAAGTAAAGACAACTCAAAACTCTGCATGAGGCACTCCATTATCTTGTTCGAGTGGAGGAACTTGTTGTTTAGGAGTGCATCGTTGATGGGGAGCTCATCGTGGTAGCATGATCTAAAACACGCAAAAGGCCATTGTTAGTTAATGGAAAATTTTATTCAACTCTAAGGCATGACATGAATAAGAAAAAAGGGAAGACATTCCTAAATCATCTCATAGCCTCTCATCAAGATAGTGGTGTGCTTCACAACCTTGAATGAGTCTCTATGCTACAAGGTATGCATGGACATTCGAGGAATATTTTAAAACCTCGTGCTTTGATACCAAATTTGTCATGACCCAACCTAGGGGCCTGGTCATCACACGGCGAATGAGATACATAAAGGCACCTCACCTAAGCCGTCTAAGCATCTTAAGCATTCATAGGCATTTCAAATAAAACATTTGCAAAAAATTAGGGAAAAAGGATTATGGGCCATTTAAGCAATGAAGCAACATTAAAAAAGTAGTAAAATAAGTAACATTCATTGCCTATAAGTATACCGACTACTACATAGATGGACGGAACCGGTACGGTTAGTTTCCATCAAATAGAAAAGAATCTATAATTGTGCAATATAGAAAGTAAAACCCTCAAAAGGGCTATAAATACATCATCTCAAAATATAAAAAATATATGATAGAGTGGAAAATAGGTAGAGTCACGAACTAAGGGCTTGCCTCCATAAGTCTACTAGTCTTGGACATTGATAACTAGCCTCGAGCCGATGGAGGAGAGTCTGTCCCTACATGGTTAAATCATGCAGGAAAAATATGCGTAAGTACATTTTGAATGTACTAAGTATGTGAGGTACAATGCAATGCATGAAATTATAATTCCATCATTTATAAGTAATATATATATATATATATATATATATATATAATGAATAGGATTAATGTAAACTCAATCATGAATAAAGGACATGGCTCAATATGAATAAAAGTAAATGCATGATAAAACATAAGTAATAAAGTCACATCATAGAGTCATAGCCTTGTGGGAATAAACCTTAAACTGATTTTTAAGACCATGTGAACTACTACAAGGAATCCAACATGCCCCCTACGTTAGCACGGGTAGAACACTTGTCGGGTGGAACTTCATCAACTTTGCATGCATTATATGTAACAACCCGAATATTTTCAAAATCTTCTTATGGTTGGAATTATATGATGTACTAAAATCCATGGTTGAGTTTGGGTAGCCACGGGTTGAGTTTAAGTGGCCGAATGCAAATTGGGCTAGTAAGTCGCCTAGAGGGATAGTTTCAGCAGCGTACTTAAAACAGTCATAACTTTTGCTGTGGAAAGAAACATGTGAGTTACCAAATATCAAATTGGATCTATTTGAGTTAGCTTTTCAACACAAGTAGTTTCATTCAATTTGGAGTTCGGATGAGAGAGATATGACCCAAACAGTGAGACTGTCTAAAATTCGGAAGCCATTGGAGATAGGCTCAGAAAAGTGTCCAAGGACAGGGACACAGACCGTGAAACATTGCACGGTCCATCTAGGGTGTCGTGGTATGTCATAGTGCGCTTGGGGTGGCCTGGAACGACCCCTAAGCTAAGTCCAAGCCGACGAAGCCTTGCACGGCTCGTGTGGTGTTTGACGGGCCGTCCACTGTCCCGTCAAGTAGGACAGTGGCTAGGCCAAGGCTTGGACATGGTTTTTGAGGATAATTTTGGTTAGATAGTGCCATACACGGAAAGTCACAACTTGAACGGACCGTCAAGTGGTTCGTGAAGTGTAACAGAAAGTCCTTCGAGAGTTCGCGTGGAAGAAATTTCTAAGTGAGGTTGGACGACAGGGTTGACGGGCCGTGTGCCTGTTGACGGCACTGTAGCTGCCGTTTGGGCACTGTGTAAAGTTAAAAGTTCCATTTTATTAATGATATTTTCGTGATTTAATATTTTCCTAAGCCCCTTTTTGGTCCCCTAAGGTCTCCTAAACCCCTAAAACATTCCTTAAACCCTCATTCATCCATTACAACTCTCCTATACACTCTCTTAAGATCCTAAGACTCTGTTGGCCTCCATTGAAGCTAGCTTGTAGAATTTGGGGAAGAAGACTTGATTAAGATTGATCTTGTTGATTTGTTGCTTGGACTAAGTATGTGAGACTTGATTCAAGGATCCTCTTTCGTCCTTGAAGATCCTAAGAACCCTAACCCCTTTAAATTTGATTTCAAGTTTTTCAATTAGTTATGGGTTCTTCAAATATTGTTCTAGATTAGTGTTGGTACTTGAGTGTTGTAGATTTTAGGTGATTTAAACATAATTTTACATTTGAATTCATGGATGATTTATGAAACCCTAATTATTTAAATTGCATCTTCAATTTCATGATTTAATTAAGCATGGGTAACTTGCATTATGGTTTATTCATTGTTTTCTACATGTTTTATGATCTATTTTCTTTCAAATTGTTAAATTAAGTTTGAATTCCATTACCCATGAATCTTGACATTCATTCATGACATGTGCATGTGATTTTGTTCCTATGGA
>JBCEWC010014322.1:0-14454 GCA_038996855.1 Solanum aculeatissimum
GTTTTAATATATATTTGTTAAGTATGGTAGAGTAGTAATTTTTATTGTGTAGTATTTTTATTATATTTATTATTATTCTTTAGTTGCCAATTGTCTATATTTACTTTCTTGTCTTTCTTTTTCATATTTTGATATTGCATCAGAAGGGCTAGCCTATCTTTAGACACCCTACTGATATTGATCACCTTTGAGGCATCAAGTGAAGCCTGGACCAGTTGGCTAGACTGACCTACTAGAATTACTACTTGGCCTATCATGATGAAGCTATTCAATAGTACAAACACGGTAAACTATCTCCAAGAAAGAACAACCCACTCTAACTAAACACAAGGTCTTAATCCATAACTACATCCTTATACCTTGAACTCAACATAAAAACCCTCTCCTTCTTAATTGGTAGAATCAAAGTAGTATTATAAGAGAGCTCATGGAATCTGGCATCCACTCTGACATTGATATAGGGCCCTATTCTAATCTCAAAAATTGATTGTGAAGCCTATCTCTAAGGCTCTAAGGAATAAATCTTGCTAGAAATACCTCAGATAACTAGGTAAAAGATATTGGAGGTGACCCATCTAGACTAGTCTCCGTGTAAGATGGCCACCACTATCTGGCAGGACCATCAAGATGATAAGAAGTGAAGTTCATTCCGTTAGCTTCATTAGATCGAAAGCATATAACCATTCTCTTTAGGAAGTAAGAAACTTATATGCGTCCTCCCCAAAATTCCTATAAAATCATAGTTGTGTTAGTTTAAGAAAGAATACAAGCATCATCTTCTCTTATAATTGCATAATACCTTGTACAATATCTAGTTGGGCAAGCGATGGGCACTAGGGTCGTTTAGGCCTCTAGAACTTGTACTATAGGATGACCCTAAAATATTAGTATGTTGGGGTTAGTGTTGAGGCCTATTGTATACCCCTAGAACTATCAATAGTTGAGTAATATATGCCTACATATTCGAAGTTATATTATGTACAATAAATGGTTGTGCTGGATTTGGACCCCATAGCTAAGGAGGATTATGAGCAACTCGATGCTTCTTCTCTAGCTTAGGAGCCTTGTCTTGGTCATAGGCTAGTGTTACACCCTAGGCATAGCCTTATAGTTTGCCTCTACCCCTAACTGGGCTTTATCTAGCAACCTAAGTAGGTCATCCCTGACTGTAGAATCACATGTATGATCCATCCAGCAAAAGAAAAAAATAAATATGATTTTAGGAAATCAATAGGACACATAAAAAAGATAATATAAGAGTAAAGGAACAAGGTAGAATCGAAAATGCTTCCTAAATTTATCAAAAGATTCTGAGCTCTAGAAGGGAAGGCAAATACCTCGGACCCTGACTGCGAAGGAAGCCTTCTTATGTAATGTTAACAAAATCAGGCTCTACAAGGGTTGGTAAAGAGCTCAGACCTTATACTGCGGGTGATGTATCCCCTATAAAAATAGTAGTAAAATCCATATAATTCAACTTTGAACATTGACTCAATGTGGGAGGATAAGTCATCAAAATAAGGAAGTATGGAGCTTGAACCTCAAACTGCGGATAGACCTCTCAATAGTTTTTTTTCCAATAGTAATAAACCCAATGGAAGCTGCTAAAAATTTCACTATAAGATTCTCTCATAAGGTGTCCATGGATCGCCATCCACATAATATTTTTACGTACCCTCAAAATTGGATTGGAACTAGTCACTTTTGATGAGCGAGCCAAAATCATAGCCAAAATTTTCAAGACAGAAGGATTGTGAATTATGGATGGAAAGGCGTCGAAGCTAATTTACTACCTAGCTAAGTCTTATCTCTATTAGACCCAAGTTTCCTATACGAGTCTATAGGGAGCTAGGTCATCTAATATGATGTCAAATCGAAACTAAGGCCTATCGTCTCCAAATATGCAAGTGTATGGCAATTACTAGTTTAAACTTAGACTAAAGCTAATCATGCTCCAATAAAACACAGAAATCAAGTATAAGAAAAGACATGAGATAAAGATGATTAATAAAAGCAACATAAATACCCATAGTACACAGATATAGTCTAAAACGTAGATTCCAACAAGTATAGCATATTCAATTAACTACCCACCCCAATTTATGCAAATCAAAATCAATTTGGGGGGTAGTTGTAGCCTACCTTAAGTATGAACACACATGTTCCAAATCAATTTAAATATTTTTCCTTTCATACATCCTTAGAATGCTGCCATGCTATCAAAAATAGATTCACAATATTAATATGGTTGTTTTAATACTAAAATCATAAAATTCAGAAATAAACAAAAATCAGAGTCCAAAATTATGGAAAAGTGGAACTCACACAAAAAAAATGAGAATTGATTTCTTAATAAGGTCCAAAATACTTCTCTAAACTAGCCTCCTCAAGAGGAACATAATTTGATGTTCGAAACCAACCACAATCAAACATGCAAATTATTCCTCAATCTTAGCTAAGAACTCAACAATGTCAAAAATTAAATAAAAAAATAATTACCTCCAATGAAGGTTCTTCAACATTTCCTGATCTTCCCAACACATACCCACATAAATTTCAGACACATGGGATTTTGAATCACTGAATTCGAAATACTACCGAGAAAGAAATTGTAATTTAAGAGTGTTAGGACAAAGCTAATCGCGTTTTTTCTTTTAGTAAAGGAACAAACCCATTTTCTCTTTGCAAAGGTGGATACAGTAGCCCATGAACATGCAGAAGAGAAGTCTCATACCTATAAGAACACAGAACCTGACCTACAAATGTGGAGATGCGGTCAAAGGACCTTAGTGAATAAGGTCATGGTTTGCGAATGCATAGAAAAAAGGGATGAGTTCCATGGATATGGCCCAAGGTCCTGTGAATGCATATGAAAAAGTGCCAATACACCAGCAATAGTTGCAACAACGGATTTCACCAACTCCAAGTTCTCTGATGGAGTGCTTGAGATTCATTCATAATATTGTATGTGCAAATGGACTATGCTACCCCATCAAATTTGCTATTTCGAACACAATGACAAACATAATGATGCTGTTGAAATTTCTTTATGAGATCATCTTGGGCCATTTTAAACCAAAATCCATCAAGGGACTTAAAATTTGTTCAAAAGCCTCAGGAACTGAATCAAAAATTGTTCTAGATTTTGTTGATGTTTTAGAGCTAACAAGATTGATAAAGTTTTCATTCGGGCATGTTTCCAAATGGTTAAATTTGCACCGAACTCCTTGGGACTTGAGTGACCATGATAATAGCCTAAAATGACCATTCCACAGTTTGTAGAACTATCAGGATTTCATTCTAAGGACATTTACGTGATGTTTTTTACTAAAGTCAACTATTTAAGTTTCAAAATCTATAAAATACAAAAATCTACGAAAAATTCAAACAAATGATCAAGTGAACAAACTATCAGTGCCAGTAAGTCATAAATGTCCTAGGATTGCTACAGAAAAGCTATAATTGACATAAATGAAGAAAAAAACACAAAAATCACCTAAAGGGTCATTACAGTAAGTAAATCTAAGCAACTATATAAAATAAATCAAGTGGAAGTTAAATTGGAAAATAATAAACTATCAACAGGGAAAATAATGTTTAACGAACAACAATTCTAAATCCAATCGAAAGACTTGGCGTAACATGTACAAGCCATAAATATTTTTTACATACAATTGAAAAATGATAAAGGAAGCTTAAGGGTCCGCCGATGAGACAAGCCGCTATCTCTCAAGTAATTTGAAAGTTCAATGTAAGGAAATAAAGAAGTCAAGACGATCCTGGCTCACAACCGCAATAGGTGTAGAAGCAATAAGTGAGTAGTAAACAATATTATACTCAACAAGTAAACACTAAACTCAAATTAAAGAAGTGAGGAACACAAATATTCCCCGCACACAAACCAAACATCCTATAACTACAAACTACATCTAAATAAGCCTAGGCTAGACAATCCACATATAAAGTAGCAGATAGCTCAAATAATTCACCAATACAATTAATCACTACATATTAAAGTTATCAATACGACTCACAAAAATAGATATTCACAATCACAATGACCAAATGGAGTGTAAAATAATGCAAAATGCAGTGTCAAATAGTGTGATGCATGTCTTTCATATGATACTCATCTATTGATAACCTTGGGCCAAACCCATTAAGGTCACACAGCTAGTTAAGGGCGAAGGACGATGTATAAATCAAAATCATTTTTCATTGGCATAATCATATTTAGCCGAAGTCATTTCCCATCGACTTTTCTCATTTCTTCCCAAAATTATTTTCTATTGGCTTTTAAGTAATAGTGGGTCTCAATTAATTTTGAGAACCAATGAAAATAAGCATATACATAAAATGCACGAGTATGTGATGATGTCCACAAAATAATCAACATAATGCACGAGTATGTGATGACGTCCACAAAATAATCCACACAAGTTAACGATCAAGACAGTTCTCTCTCTACAGGATTCACATTATTCAATCAAGTTCTTCAATTAAAGAATCACATTAACACATTTAATCACATTGCCATTTTATTACTCTGCTTCATCTTATTAGATCATTTCATGAATATTTTACCCCATATCCAAGTCCTTAATAGTTATCAACATACATAGAAGGAAATACAAGGATTAACACCCTTAACTAAAGATTGAAAATTCACTTACCTCAAAGAAATCAAGAAATTACTCATCAAACACATCAACTTTCTCTTGTTGTCGGGCCTCTGATTCAACAAAGTGTATTCAATACAAAATCACAATAAGCATACAAGAACAACAACACCAAATTCATCAATTTTTGTAACTGCATTCAAATGAGTCTAAAATCTCTTCCAGCAAAAAGTAAGGATAAATAAGGAAATCAACACATAATTACGTTACCCAAAGCATTTAAAAATCATAAGTGAAATCATTTCAAAAAAGGAATAGAAAGCAATCCATAACTTCAATTTATCAAAAGTTCATGTTCATGACAGAATTCCCAAGATTTAAAATTGAATTCCAAAATTTAGTTGTTGAAATTGTGAAATAATTGATAAAAACAGAAGATTTTAAGTTAGAATCACTTACCCAATGAATGGAAAATAGTTTAAAAAAAACCTAGAATACGTCCTCTAAAGAGGTTTTTGATACTGGATAAGTGTCTCTAGGGTCGCTTTTGCAACAACCAACAATCAATTGATGTCTGTTAAGTAACCGGTGGATCAATTTAGTTGTTGCCACTTAGGCAACCCCCCACCCTCCTAATGGAGGCCATCACTTAAGTGACTAGGCCTTTGCTTATGCAGTGGTCGCTTTAGCATCTAGGAATCACTTAAGTGGTACCTAAGGCAAAAGATAACAACAAAATTTCAAACACCACTAAAATCTCAAAATCGATGCTTATAATCATTTGAAATTCCATACACACAAAACATATATGCTACCCTACTACATTTAACATTCCAAACTCAATAGAAAATTTGAAAATCAAATATGAGGTCCCCTTGATCCAGAATCTGTTTTGTCGCAACTACAACAACTCAAGGCTCTAGAAATACAAAAAAAACTTGATACTCTTGAAAACATCTATCAAATCCCTTCTTAATCCTAAAATCACCTTGTGAATCTAACAGAATCATCAAAAATCTAATCTGAGTACCCGAACTCAAAATCATGACCAAAGTCAAATCTTGATTTTGTTTAACTTAAACTTCCAACTCTTAACCTCAAATCCACAAAATGACTCCATAATAGAAAACGATGATGCTCCTAGACCAAATTTCATATTTTAGAGATGATGAAACTGATGTATTTCATTCTATTACTCATAGCTCTAATTGGTACCTAAAACTACTTTTGAACAACTTTAGCTTTTAAAACTGAAAACACTAAAATTATTCAAGTTTTCAATAAAATTCCAAAACCAAATTCATAAACTAATCAAATATGACTTGGAGCAACTCTCAAGAAGGGTAAAGTGGAAATATTCTAAAAATTATCAAAAATGACCCTCAGGGTCATTACATCACCCATCACTAAATACCATGTTCATTGTTGAACATAAAGTAAAGTACCTAAATCCTCGAAAAGATAGGGATATCGAGAATGCATATCATACCATGTCTCTCAAGTTGCCTTTACAACTGGTCGACATAGTTACTGAACCTTTACTAAAAAGATTTCACTAGTCCTAAGCTTCTAGTTCTAATTATCTACGTGGCTAAAAGATCCTCCTTATATGCCAAATCCAGACCCAACTCCACAAGTTTAAAAGAAAATGCATGGCACTTATCTGTTATATATAAATGAAGCATAGAAACATGAAATGCGGGGTGAACAACTGAAAAACTTAGTGGCAAGGCCATCTCATAAGCCACCTCTTCTATACTACCCAAAATCTCAAATGGATCGATATACCTTAGGCTAAGTTTTCCTTTCTTTATGAACCTTATCACACCCTTCATGGGTAATATCCTTAACCACACACATTCTCCCATCATAGAATCTAAGGGCTAGATCTTTTCTATTGGCATAACTCTTGGAACTAAGTTGGGCTATCAATAACTAGCCCTAAATCAAATGCACCTGCTCTATAGCATCTCTAGGCAAATTAGTATCCAAATCATCCATCATAATTAATTCAGACAAATCAATGGATGATCAACATCTTTGGCCATACAATGCCTTAAATAGAGCCATCTGAATGCTCGTATCATAACGATTGTCGTAGGTAAACTCTGCTAATGAAAATGTGATCCACTAAAATAAATCACATATGCCAAGCATATCCTTTAACACCTAAATAGTCTGCTTGTACTAACCATTGGCTTAAGAATAAATTATAGTACTCATATCTAGTCGAGTACCTAATCCATGCTGCAACGCCTTTCAAAAGAGAGAAGTGAATAGTAGACCTCGATTAGAGACTATGAAAATAGGCCCCATGAAGTTGGACTATTTGACTAATGTCAAGCTAGGGTAACTTATACTCTATATACTTCACTGCTAATTGGAATCAAATGGATGGATTTATTCAATCAATCCACAAACACCCAAATGGTGTTATCACCACCCATGGTAGTAGGAACCATCACAAAGTCCATGGTGATTTGCTACCACTTCATATGGTAATGGGCATCCTCTAAAACTCCCCCCTAGCACTCTAGTGCTCACACTTAACCTACTAACATGTCAAATACAAGGCCACAAACTTTGAGACATCCTTCTTCATACCACATAATGAATGGTGCTAACTCTAGTCGTGACAAATCTTTGCTACCCTGGAATGATAAAATAACAAGTATAGTGAGCCTTATCGAGAATCAATCTTACCAACTTACCTAAATTAGGCACACAAACCTTTCCTTTTATCCTTAGAACACCATCAAAATCAAGCACCACTTCCTTGGCCTCCCCCCTATACACAATGTCAAGGATGAGACACAAGTTTTTATTTTTAAACTATTGAGCACAATTATGATCCACCAATAAATAGCATTCCTCAATGAAAGCAAGTACACAACCTTCACACGAAAGCTACAATTGGACATGGCCATTAGCTAGCCTCTGAACATCCCCAGGCAAAGATTGCTCCGGCACATAGTCCTGCACATGGATGGTTGCAAGCTCCTTATTATACAAGCATTTTACTCAAAGCATTGGCCACCACATTAGCCTTTCTTTAATGATAAAAAATGGTCCAATCATTATCCTTCAGTAACTCGATCTACCTCTGCTATCTCAAATTTAAGTCTCTCTAGTGAAGATATACTGAAAACTCTTATGGTTGGTGAAAATCTCACAATGACACCTATAATGATGATGTTGCCACAACTTCAAAATGAAAACCACCGTTGCTAACTCTAGGTCGTGCCAACATAATTTTTCTTATGTACTTTCAACTACCTATAGGCATAGACAATCACCTTCTCATTCTATATCAAAACACCCCATAACCTGACTCTAGAAGCATCACAATATACAATGAACCACACCCTCCTTGTGCAAAGTCAAAACATAGGATAAAGTCAAAAAGGGATTGAGCTTTTAGAATCTCACCACATACTCGTAATGGCTACAATTTTCTAAGTTAGCCTGGTCAATGGAGCTGCAATGGTAGAAAAACCCAAATGAATCACTATTAATACCCAGTTAATCTCACAAAACTACAAATCTTGGTAGCTAAAATAGGCCTAAACCATCCTCAATTCACCTCAATCTTTGTTGGATCCATCCTGATACACTTCTTTTACACCACATGCCTTATGAATGCTACTTAATCGAGCCTAACCTCACATTTGGAGAACTTTATGTATAGTTTCTCCTCTTTCAGTATCTTAACTATGATCATCAAATGAAGAACATGATCAACCACTAGTATATCATAAATAAGAACAATTATGAATGAGTCCAAATATGAGTAGAACAGCTGATTCATCAACTCCATAGACAATGCAGGAGCATTAGTCAACTGAAAGGACATTATAGGAATTCATAATGGCTATAAAGTGTCTGGAAAGCTATCTCAAGAATGTCCAATGACCTAATCATCAATTGGTGATAACAATCAATCTTCGAAAACAAAGTCGCTTGAAGCTAGTCAAATAAATCATCGATCTAAGGAAAAGGGTACTAATTCTTGAAAAATACCTTGTTTAACTTCCTATTACAATGCACATTCTCATCAAACCACTCTTCTTATTAACAGACAAAACCAGGGTACCCTATGGTGACACTTTAGGGTGGATGAACCCTTTACTCAACACATCCTAGAGTTACTCCTTTAATTCTTTCAACATAGCTAGATCTATATACTATGGAAGAATAGAAATGGGCTCAGTGATTGGCTCAAGATGATGGAAAAATCAATATCCTTATCGGGAGGGACACTAGAAGATTAGCACGGAACACATCACCAAACTCCTGTATTAGGGAAATGGACTTCATAGAAGGTGCCTCAATACTAGTATCCTGAATAAAATCCAAGTAGGATAAATCACCTTTATCGGTCAATTTTTTATCTTGTACATAGGAGATAACCTTGCTAGGGTAGGAACCACCTAAACCTTTTCACTCGATCTACCAAGCATCATCAAAGTCACTGTCTTAGTATAACAATAAAAAATGGCATGATATGAAGAAAGCCAATGAATACCCAATATAACATCATAATCTACAATATCTAAGATAATTATATCTACCCAAGTATCATACCATAAGAATGAACAAGACAAGATTAGAACACCCAATCCACCACTAAGGGCTCTCCTTCCGATCTAGAAATATGAATAGGAACCAACATCACACAACTAGTCAAGTCTAGATAAAAAGAAGGCAAACACATAGAAGAAGGTATATACAAGATCTCATAGCAAAGATGCAGATCAATGAAAAACTAGGATAATATGCATGATAACTGCATCAAAAACTTTTGCTTTGGGCCTCTTAGGAAAAGCATAACACTGAGATCCACTACCTCCACTTGGATGGACTACACCACTACCTCGCTGATGAACCAAAGCACCTCCTGCTCCTATGTCAGAAGTGCAACAACCTTTATCTATCTATGCTCAACCCCATCCCTTAACTAGAGGCACTGAGCTTCTCATTAGAAGAGCTTCACTATGCTGACACATA
Source organism: Solanum aculeatissimum (assembly GCA_038996855.1). Classification (NCBI taxonomy): domain Eukaryota; kingdom Viridiplantae; phylum Streptophyta; class Magnoliopsida; order Solanales; family Solanaceae; genus Solanum; species Solanum aculeatissimum. The sequence goes on from JBCEWC010014322.1 coordinate 9,627, forward strand.
GCTAGAGTAAGCATAAGACAATATAGAAGCATGCAGTCAAGATCTCCACAACTATAGGAAGACCCCAGAGTAGAGAATGGATTTAATAGACTTGATGTAATACTTTGACTGCCTCAACACGTAGGCCTCTATGTGAACCAAACAAACCCTGACAAGAACCATATGATTTATAATAACCCTGTCCACCCTCAAACATCATTAAATAAGCATGAACTGATCTTTAGCTCTAGAACAAACAACTCCCTCTAAGAGAACCTCTGCCTCAAGATGAGGCACGAGAGAACTGGATGGATGCACGGTCCCTCTTAGGGTCTCTGTACTCCTCTACCTCTATCAACACTATTTTTTGACGAAACTCATAAGAGCTTGGAATGAAGCTCCCTCTCTAGTTACCCAAAACACTTCCTATCTAATAGTATAAGTCAATCCCCACATGACCCTATGAATCCTCTCTGCCTTATCTAGGATAATAGTTGTAGCTTGTCTAGATAATTGAAAAAAATGGGTCTCATACTCAGTGACTGATACATGTTATGCCTCAACCTCTCAAACCTCAATTGGCTTTCCTTTCTCTCACTCCAAGAGATAGAACAATAATTAAAAAGCATTAGAAAATATATCCCATGGCACTAGGGGAGATCTTACTGGTAAACAAGCTAAATAAGTCCTCTACCACCCTTTCACTGGTCCATAAAATTGAAAAGTGACATGTCAAACTCCGTGAGACTCACCAAAGCCAATGACATCCAAGAGCTCACTACTAGTGTTTCGAAACTCATAAGTATACTTAATTTTCCTACTCTGAAATTGCGGTGGGTCTATCTTCCTAAATCTTTCATAAGGATATTGCTCATCATCTATCAATATAGCTAAAGGCACACCCTGAACCTTACCAATAGGTACTGGATCAATCTTAACTACAAGAACTATCAATGGTTGCGTCAGTGGGCCCCAAACATTGGAAGCCTAATGTTGTTCCAGAATATAAACTCCTACTTAGGCCCATGGTACACCTGTAGAACTACCACTATCAGCCAAGATCTCAGGAATACCTAAAACTCTCAATAATGTGTGCTAAAACAAGGCACAATTGCATACTCTGGAGCAACCTGGTCCCCTTTTTTCTCAATATCGAGCTCATGAAAGATACCTCTTTAATGATTTCTAGCAGTTGCCTCTCTTCAGGAATCTCCTTGTCCTCTAACTCAACCTTTTTTCTCCTAGCTAGGGTCACAATATCAACATCAAAGACTACCTCTCCTCTATCGCTAGCTAATGGTTTGGTCCCATCTATAAGTAAAATAAGTATGCATCAACTCAAAACTCGTGCAGGTAACCATGCACGATAAGAATGATAAGAACAAAAAGGGATTTTTTCCTATTAATCTTCATAACCTCTAAAAGATAAATAATGGACCTCAGCGACGATATAAAATGAATAAAGTGGAATTAAGCATAAAATAATAAACTATCAATAGGTAAAACAATGATTAGAGAGTCATAATTCTAAATCCAACTCAAAGACCAGGTGTAATGTGTACAAGCCACTAAAATATATATATTGAAAAATGATACATGTTTCAGTGTCTTATTCCTCAAATAGAAAAACAATCACATGATAAAAGAAGCTTGAGTGTTCAACAAAGAGATAAGCCACTACCTCTAAAGTCATTCAAAAGCTCGGTCCAATTAAGGAAACAAAGAAGTCGAGCGATTTGAGCTCACAAACTACACAATTGTAGAAGCAAGGAGTGAATACCAAAAGAATATGGTACTCATCAAGTAAAAACTAAATTCAAAGTAGAGAAGTAAAGAACACAAATATTCTTCGACACACCCTCGAACCTCCTCAAATTACAACTTATAAGTAAATCAGTCCATGCTAGATAGTTCATTGTTCAGGTAGCACATAGGTCAAATAATTCACCAACATAATTAATCACTACAAGTTGAAGTCATTAATTAAATAGACTCGTAGAAATAGATATTCACAAACAAAATCAGCAAATGGAGTGCAAAATAATGCAAATGTAGTTCCAAATAACTTGATGCAACTATATCTTATAATATATATCCAGAACCCATAAGGGCCGCACATGGACCATTAATCTGCTGGAATAATTTTCCATCATTATAATTATATCTTGTTGAAATCATTTTCCATTGGCTTTTATGTAGCATTAGGTCTTACTCTATTTCCAGAACCAATAAAATTAAGTGTATACATAGAGTGCATTAGCATATGATGGCGTCCAAAAAATAATTCACTCATCTCAATTATCAAGACAATACTCTGACTATAAGATTCATATATTTCAATCAAGTTATTCAATTCAAGAATCACATAGACATATTTAATCACATTACTATCTTATACCCGACTTCATCTTATTAGGTCATTTCATAAATATTTCACCCCATAGCAGAGTCCCCATAAGTACTCTCCAACATACATAGAAGGAAATACTGCCACAACCTAGAACAGGATGTGAGTGGCACCCACACTACACCTTTAGTGGGAGAACTAATAACTTAACATAATTCACTAACTAACACAATTTTTGACAAGTTGGAGATTATGGAAACAAATGCTTAAATAATTAATTTTGACAAGATTCATAACTTAGAAACTAATAATGCAAAATTTGTACCCAAGACTAAATTTCATTGTACTAAAACTTCTAACTACAAGTCTAACATTTAGGATACAACCCAAAAACTAAAAAAAAGTAGATAAATAAGAGTAGTATGAGTCCAGAATAAAAATGGACAAAGATAATAAAAGAATCCATTGCATCCCGAAATATGTTGGCTCACCTTAGATTCTAGAATTAGAGGTATCCTAATAAAGGTCTATCCACAACCACTCGAAGATGTTTTGTACTCGATAACAAAAAGGAGAAAGTGCAATTTTAGCATATATAACAACAGTGTACTAGTAGGATCATACAATACTCCAATAAGGGAGATAAAGGCAAGCAACTAAACAGTGTAATGCACATACTAAAAATAACATAGTATTCACAATTTATACTCATGTCACCATCTTAGATTATCACACCATAGTAATTTCAACAATATTCCTCTCAAGGGACCCAAACCCAAATAAGTTATATGTCAGAACATAACACCAGTCTAATAATAAGTTAGAATATGACACCTAGTCTAATAATGTGTTGGAACATTACACTCAATCCAAATAGTGTGTTAGAACATGACACCTGATCTATAATCACAGTCACAATCACAATCATAATCACTTCCACAATGAATAATACACCACTGACCAATTTCAAATAATAGGTTCATTGCATTTAATTAGATCATGAAGATTGGAAATTACTTTAATTTATCATTCCTATTTTCACGTACATACAAGAAGCACTATGAAATAGTTAACATGCATATATCACACAAACGGGAATATTAAACCACCACCTACCCGAACTGAAGCCTTGAACTCTATAGAATTGGAGCTTCTCCCTTTTCCAAAATCCTAGTTCGTTCTTAGTCAATAAGCAATCAAGGAAACACATAATCAATAATAATGGACTAATTTACGCAAATTATAGGAAAAACCTTACCTTGACCTATTTCATAATCATCTCTCCCAACTAGTGAATTTACTCACCATTAATTACAGTTCTAAATCCTTCCCTATATTAATTCTCCTTAAAATCTACGGTGTAGGAATTATAGAACACATTAAGGAATACATTAACATACTTTTAACAAGATAATTAGTTGAAAGGTGAAAAATAATAGCACTAGGTCATTTATAGTCTCTCAAGTACGAAGTAAAAGGAATAAGAATAAATTTGGAACTTTTCAAAAGTTTAAATCTATGATTGTCCCGCTACGAATCCAACTTACTACTGTAACAACCCAAATATTTTCAAAATCTACTTATGATTGGCATTCTATGATGTACTACAAGACATGGTTGAGTTTTGGTGGCCACGGGTTGAGTTTAAGTGGCTGAATGCAAATTGGGCTAGTAAGTGGCCTAGAGGAACAGTTTCGGCAGTGTATTTCAAACATTCATAACATTTGATGTGGGATTAAAAATGTTAGATACCATATATCACATTTAAGCCCTTTGAGTTAGTTTTTCAACACAACTGGTTTCACTCAATATTCAGTTTGGATGAGGGAGATATGGCCCAAACAGTGAGACTGTCTAAAATTCGGAAGACATTGGAGATAAGCTCAGAAAAATGGCCAATGACCTTGGCACGGGCAGTGAATCTTTTCACGGTCCGTTTAGTGCCTCGTTAGATGTTCCAGTGAGATAGGGGTGACCTGGATCCACCCCTAAGCCAAGTCCAAGTCAACGGAACCTTGGACGGTCCATTTGACACCAAACGGCTCGGGTACTGCCTCGTGGAGTGAGGCAATAGCTTGGCCAAGCCAAGGCTGCCAATTGTGAGGCAAAGTATGGTTAGAAGGTGCATTTCACAGCCAGTCACACCTTGAACGGACCATTTAGCGGTTCGTGAAGTGTAACAAAAAGTCCTCCGAAAGTTCGCGCTGAAGAATTTGGCTAAGTGAGGTTGGACGGTGGGTTTGACAAGCCGTGTGCCTGTAAAGGGCAGTGTAGCTGCCGTTTGGATGCTGTGTACAGTTAAAAGTCCCATTTTATTAATGGTATTTTCGTGATTTATATATTCCCTTAAGCCCCCTTTTGGTTCCCTAAGGTCTCCTAAACCCCTAAAACATTCTCCAAACCTTCATTCATCCATTAGAACTCTCCTATACACTCTCTTAAGATCCTAAGACCCTCTTGGCCTCCATTGAAGCTAGCTTGTAGAATTTGGGGAAGAAGACT
>JBCEWC010014323.1:0-14454 GCA_038996855.1 Solanum aculeatissimum
ACTTGATACTGTCTTCTTTTGGTACCCTTGCTAATTTCAGTTACCAACTTTTTGATCTATGTTGGTAATGGATGTTGCGCGCTATTAGATAACAAATTCATCCAAATTCAAAATCCATCTCTACTTATCATGAAGAGAAAGACGTGATTTTTAGTTTTGAAGGAGGAGAGAAATGGGAAAGTTGATGATTCGTCTAGTAGAGGAATATATGGCAAAAAGGGTTTTACTTATTATTTAGGTTTGTGTTTGTTCATTTTTCTAATCGTTATCGGTGGTGTTTAGTCAGTTTGAATTGATTGATACTTCAGTTATTTCACTTAGCACTTGTTATTTTTCGCTAGTGTATGTAACGTTGTAATTTTGTTCACCAAGAGAATGGGTGTGAGTTTCTCGAGTCAACTCTAGGTCATACCCTTAAGTGCTAGGGTTGGGATTTGAATAAGATTTTCATTCGGCTTTGTTGATCACCTAGTCATATATACCTTTATATGCGAATTATGGGTTCAAACATGCTTTCTTATGATTTTTCTTTTTTTCTTTTGCTTCATTGACCGTCAAGTCATTACTCTTAAATGAGAATTATTGATTTAATTGAAACTTTATTTCAACCTATATCTTTATTAAGTGTGTGTATTTTTTCTTTTTTATATTTCAGTCACTTAATAGCTTACTACATCTAAATGATTAAAATCTATTTTACCACTTTTGCCATCACCCACCATTACGAATTAGCACCACCGCTATCCACCATCCCCAACTAACATCCTCGGGTACAACTACTAGCCACCATGTACAATCATTATCATCAACCATCATTACCTCAAAAACAACAAATCACTACTGACAATCATTATCATCATTAGCCATCACTATATATCGCCAACTATCGTCCTCATTCACCACCACCATTAACCTACCACTATCATCCCCCACAATTGTTAGCCGCCAACACCAACTACCACCATCAGCCATTACTGTCAGCCATCATCGACCAACCACTAACTTACTATTCATATTTACATTCAGATTCAAACGTCATAATTTTTTATTAAAAATAAATAAGACAATATGTAATCAAAAAAGTAAAACTACCTTTTTATTTCTGATGAAATCACAGGAGTTTTTGCTGGTCCTTGTAGTTTCTTTCTTTACTCTATTCCTTGTCAAAAAACAAATTTGATTAACTTCCCCTCCAATTATTTCTACCAGTTCTTCCTTCATTAAACAAATCATCCCATTCTAAAATTTTCTTCTAATTCAATTTTATCTTTCTTCTTTAGTACTAATTTAAATTTGGAAAGCATAAACCCTAAGATTGAAATCATTCACAATCTGCATTATTGAAGAAAACATTCACATGTTAAGCGAATGGTTTGCTTAACATGGAAAAAGTAGTACAAGAAAAATCATATAGAAACGATCAATTTTGGGTTGTCTAGCAATATTTTTAAGACAAACGCAACAGTTGCATGAAAGGATAGGTGACAACTTTCATGCAACTGTTGTACTATATACCCTTTCCTTGTTACAATCGTTTTAGCATGAGAAGCAAGGAAAGAGTATATAGTGCAACAAACGTAAAGGTGTCAATTCATTTGGTGACTTCACGGTTGCCAAAGAAGCATAAAATATTTCGATGAGATTCATGGAACTATTCTTAGATTGCAAGTATAATGAAACATACATATATATGTTATTATAGTATTTCTTTCTTTTCTTTGAAAATGTCCAGAAAACCTATTATAAGAGTAAATTCTATCAGAAATATTTCTCCAAACTTATGTCTAATTAACGCGATTTATGTCTGTATTGCGAGATTGAAAATCAATAATTAATTAAAATTTAGATCACAAGATTTAAAAAAAAATGCAACATGGAATAAGGAGTTTCATATTTTATCCTAGTGATGGGAGTAATTTGTATTGATTTTAAATTATGCAAACCAACAATGTAAACATTTTTTACACTAATAGCAAACATAGTTTATCATTTATAATTTTATGTGGTTAATTACCATTAATGTTTATCATAATGATTTATCTGCAATTTCCTTATAATTGACCTGATTTTGTATTCCTTTTTAATATCATCAAAGCATGAAACTTAAAGTCGTAAATATGTCATTATAGTTCATTATGTTCTCCCAAAGTGCTATAATCTTTCTATAGTTAAATGATGCAAGTTCTCCATATATGCAAAATCACTTATATTTTTTTATTAATATGGTTGCTAATCTAGAAGGATTTATTAATTTTTTGCTAATGTTTTGTTAGATTCATGTTGTGACAAAGGAGATGGTGCATATTGGAATGTTGATGCTAAAATATCTACCAATATCTTTGGTTGATACTGTGATTGCAAAGTTTGCTAAGTTTAAGTTTGGAAATTTGGCTAAGTTTGGAATACCACAACCAGAAGAAGGACCTTTTTATGTTAAGAAGTCAAAAGGTATATCCCCAGTAATTGATGTTGGTACCATTGACAAGATTAAACTTGGAGAGATTAAGGTATGATACTATTTATATATTTTTTTCATTCTATTTTGAGAAATATCATGTGAAAAACAGATGTCTTGAGTTGCGTGCTCCAAGGGCTTTGGTCTGATGGTAAGAGCATGACTCATGATGTGTAGTTAGGTACATGTTACGAGTTTGAATCTGATTACAGCAAAAAAAACTAGTTGTAGTATCTAATGAAGAAGAGTAGAGTACATGTTCATTATCTATAGTGTTTCGAATTTTACATCACTAGTCCATTCTCAGGAATTTTTCGATTATCAAAAAGAAAGATATATACCTAGATTTACCTTTTTTTTAAAAATATAACTAGTAAATAGTTTGGGATTTAACTTATAAATATTACTCACATGAGTAAAACTTAATCTGTTATAGGAAGGGTTGTCTATTTTATTTTTGCCTTAATAATCTACTCGAGGAAAGATTATAGTCCAGAACTCATAAACTAAAAATGTACGGTCACTCCACCTCTAATGGAGAGTTACAAATAGTATATTTTTAGCTGATGATTTGAAAGTGTAAAAATTCTTTTATATTGTCAATATACAGAAGTTAAATTCATGTAGTTTATATATAGTGCAAAAGGACCGAGCTATTGGATATTGCTTAGTCCTGCTATAGCATAACAACCAAAAAGCTCTGTGTCGAACTTCAGCCCCTTTGTTTTTATTGCATTCTATCTCATCGTATATCACATTCTGTTCTGCAAGATTCGAAAAGTGATTTTGTGCAAACAGTTCATTTTTATGAAGTGATTGTTGGTGAATTAGGTACTTCCTGGAATAGCAGAAATAAAGGAAGATACAGTAGAGTTTGAGAATGGGGAAGAATATCAATTTGATGCAATCATTTTTGCTACTGGATACAAGAATCATGCTACAAAATGGCTAAAGGTATGTACTATTGCAAATTATCAGTTCTTTTTTTTCATTCAAATGTTCCACTTGCCTATAAATATCGCGTGCAGATAAGTTTTTGTCTCTTAAGTTTATTATTACTGTCTCAAATATGTACAATTTTTTTTTTTTATTTTTTGTATGTAGGATTATGGGTCTCTATTTGTTGAAGATGGAACATTGGTTAATGAATTTCCAAATCATTGGAAAGGAGAGAATGGACTCTACTGTGCTGGATTTTCAAAAAGAGGGATTGCTGGTATTTCAATGGATGCTATAGCCATTGTTGAAAATATCAAGGCTGTCAGAGGAGACAAAATCTAGACATTTATTATTATATAGATATAGACTATGTTGTTTACATAAGTTTGTCGACTGCATGAACGCAAGATGCTTTATGCATCAAACTTAAAAACCTTGTTTGTTTTAGTCTGTTTTTGTTGGATTCTAATTTCTATTGTCATAGATTTTGCTGGATCTTTTCTGATTGATCGTTCTATTTGTCGATTTCAGTTTTTTTTTTTTTTTTATAACAATGGTGTGGGAACTAGCTTACACACACTTCGACTATTATATCAAGCACTTGCTACCACTTTGACATCAGGCCGAGAAGGCGACGCCTAAGCTCTCAAGGAATCATATCAGTCAACATGAATGAAATCTAAGGAAGTTGGTAGCCCTGTAGCTATAAGCTCTATTTCCTGGGCTTTTCATAGTTAGAATACAACTCATTGCTCATTCATTCTAGAGAGAGAGAGAGAGAGAGAATTGGCTTTTCGAAAATCCGATTTTCCTTCAATTTCATACTATCCATAAGGCACATAAAACTAAAATGTACATTGAGCAGATAACATTCTATTTTGTTGGGTCATTGTTAAGTTTATCTGTACAAAATGCCCTAACCAACCAGTACCAAACCAAGAGGATAATGAGGGGTACGTTACCTAGCTCATACAAGATACTCTCTGTGTCGGAGCAAGAATGCAAAAGTTGTTGCAGATGATTCAACTACATGCGCGCAAATGGTTCATTTAGCTTCCTCCCCAACCTCCTGACTGCATTTTTGACCACTTAGCCTTAGGTGCATACTTGTTGTTAGGCTTTCGTTTGGACCAACTTTTTGTGTCTGATTTTCCCAACCATTGAGCAGAAGAAGTTGCTTTCGGGGTTTCTTCTGATCTTTTTCTTTTTGTCCAGAGAGAGTCTGGTGGTAAACCGTTCCCCTTTGACTGTCCCCAAGTCGCTGAAGATGCTTTTCCCCAACCTTTGGTAGACCAGTTTTCTTTTGACCAGGGAGAGTTGGGACTGTCCTCCTCAGACTGATCCCAGCTCGACGAACGTACTCCTTCCCAACCTTCAGAAGACCATTTTCCTTTTGACTGTCCACAGCTCACTGAAGTTAATCCTTCCCAACCATCGGTAGACCATTTTCTTTTTGTTGCAATAGGTTCAGAAGGTATAGCCGACTGACTTCCTTTCTGGTCTTCTTTACTTTGATCCTCCTTATTCTCAATATCTTTACAAGGAAGAGTGATTATATTTCCATCTTTACTGTTCCTTGTCTCAGAACCTTCTTGAAAGGGAGCAGCACGGCCAAACAAATGCTTCTTTAACGTGGGTGCTTCAACAAGGCCATCCATAAAAGCAGAAATGTATTCGCTAGATCGCTGGATACACTTGTATATGCGTTTCACTTCTCCTTTCCCAACAGCCCTTGCAGCATTTTGAGACCGATCGGTGAAATCCTCAACCTGTGAAGATCATGATTAGCCACTAATTCAGCACTTCAAATATAGCTAAGCATAAAGGACATTGATAAGCGAAAGATAAATACACTGATGCAGCAAACTTTGGAGTCCCATGTTTTTGATAGCCAAGATGCTTCATAGGTACTTGCACATAGTCCTTTGGCCCATAGCTTCTCGATCGACAATAACTGCAGTGAAATAAGACCATAATGAGCCATAAAACTGGACATTTGCTACGAACTGGGAGTCTCTTTAAGATGAGGCCAGATTTACTGAATTGACAGTACCTTGATTAACAGTGTAACTAGCAGCTCAGCCACCGACTCTTTGTTCCTCTTCCCATAGTTCATAAACTTTTTCAATGATTTTGCCACCACATCTGGATCAGAGCCATCTAGAACATTTTCAAGCCAAGGAACATTACCAAGCTACTCAACACAAAAAATCTCGTGAAAAAGCAGCATCACTTAGAATCTACTCGAATAAAATATCATAATAATGTCCTTCATGAAATTTAGAATCTAGTGAATAACAATAGTTTCAGTTCCTCACTTTCTAATCAGAAGACTGACAAGGATATAAGGATTTTCTATTTGACTTGACCCTAAGTGGTTTTAAAACCATTAAACAGACTTGCCAGACAAGAACACTCAAACTTACTAATTCTGTACCCATTCAAGAAACGGAACTGCATCAAAACAAAATATCTCCTCTGCGAGCTTTTCTTTCTTTTCCATGGGACCTGCATTTCGGTTCTTCTGGTCTACTTGCTTGCTATTTCAGACGTTTGTTAACAGCATCGCATGTAATAGCATAATCGAGGAATTGTCGAAAGGATAGAGTTTTTCAAAGATACTAAATGAGCACATAGATGTAGAGTTTTTTGGCAGAAATTTTGTGATTAGTTTCTGATTTTTGTAGGTTTATTTCTCATGAAACCCTTCCTAGAAGGTGGTCGTGAGTTTGGGTGCTCACTAGTTTTGTATGTTGTTGTTTTGTTAATGGTATTATTCACATCTGTAGCCGAAGAAATACTAATCCAGATAATCATCTTACTCCGTTTTGACTTCCTTGGCTTTCACCGTTCACAGGAGGGTCAAGTATCAAAATGAATCAAAAGTCAAACAACAAATCAAGGGCTAAAACCAAAACTGCCAAGTTATGCATAAGAGAAGAACTATGAGTCTATGAGTATGTATGAGTCATACAGTATGACTGCATTGACAGTCTGACAATTCGAAGATTTTTCATACACGTCCAGTTCTGATGCTTAGGGTCCTATATATTTCATTCAGAAAAAGTATTTTCATCATGATCCTTATTCCTGGGAATTTTTCTTTTCTACTACATTACTTCACTACACTGTACTGATACTGAAATTAGTAAATTCCTTTCGGAAAGTGTTTGAAAACTGAAAAAGTAAAGATTCATAATTACCTGCTAATATGGCAGAAAATGGCGGTAGTATTGGAGGATTTCGTGTCTGCAAAGTACAATCATTAGAGAGAGAAGTTCACACGACCCAAAATGAAAAAAAAAAAAAACTACATCAACAGCACTCTAGCAAGGAACATATCTTCACATACTTTTCAGCACACATCAAGTACCTCTCAGATAAAAACAAAAACAAAATAAGAAAAAAGGCAAGACTTTCAAAATTCATATTCCTGCAAAAATAAATCAGTAAAGCATAAATAATAGGCATTCAGAAATGTTAATAACACTTTTATTAACAAAAAGGGTTAAATCCAGCAACAAGAAGCTTACAAGAGCAACACCGCTTGTAAAAGAAGGTGCTTTACAAAAGGTCCACCAAACCATCTCTTTTCTTTCTCCTTTTCTTTTTTGGATCAGGCAAAGTAAATTTCATTAAATAATACCAAGAAGGTACAGCAAGAGAAAATAGGGTAAATTTCTTTTGTGTTTTATAAGTTGAAGCACTACAAACTTGGCGTTGTAAAAACACCTTAACAAATGGGCATTTTATTGTGCTTAGAATAGCATACTGCTGATAGCATATTATGCTCATTTTCATCTTTGATCCCCCGGAAAAGAATACTTTTCCCAAGGCAAAGGAGAAGAAACATCCAACTCAAAACTGCTACTGAGACATGTAGAGTCTAAGATATGACCATCACAATTACTAACCAAAAGGTATCTACTATTATATGTTTCATGACATGAATTATGCTAACTTATTAAATGGATATTCATTCTGCACGTGTATTTAGACAAGAAAATTGCTATTTCTCTTTCTTTTTTTAAAAGAACAGAGAAGTACATTATTTTCCAGCACGAAACTTAGTGGAAAATGGTCCTGCTCCTCTACCCATCTTCACTAGATAACAAACTTCGTTGACCAGCTAGGATTCAAACAAGAACATTACTATTAAAACATAGAACATCTTTTCCTTTTTATCTTTTTGTTTTTATCATAAGTTGAAACCATATAAATTTGGTGTTGTAACCACTTCTTTTAAAATTTAGGAAATATATTCTGCTTAGAGTAGATTCATAGAAGGTACTGTAGCTCATAGCATTATATCTCTAGAATGAAGGTCCTGTTAGCATAACGGAAGAAGGCAACAAAATCATGAGGGGGAGTTGAAAACAAAGTTGAATAACCACAACGGACTAAAATCAAATAATGTGATTTCACTAGAATAATTTTTTCTTCAAATCAGGTAAAGATTTTATTCATAACTATAATCAGTACAAATTTTACAAAGAGTACGCAGTGTAAGGTTATGTAAAGAATTAGATCACCACTAGCTCCAACGTTCAGCTGAAGGTACAATTCATATTGACTCAAAGTGATCAGCATAAAAGTACCATGATATGTAATCAAGAAAGAATAAGATGGAAATAGAGAAATAACTTATACTTGGCTCATACCTGCAAATGAAAAGCAACCAAAAGTATCACAGATAATGAGTTCAATGTTTTGTCTCTTGAGCTATTAATATTCTGTGCTTTTGCCCAAGCTTTCATCTGCAAAAACAAGAGATGACATAACAACTGATATCTATCAGCACATACATAATTTGACCCCTGTATCTTCTTCTATGACCAAGCACTGATGAACATTAAAGTTTAAACCATTCAACCTTGCCTCCAGAGACAGAGGGAAGAGGGAGAGGGAGGCTGGGAATGTGAACTAAAAAATGTATTTAGTAGTCCTTGTCTAAGCAAAAACATTGATTTCCATCATTCTTCATTTTCTAAGTTTTGTGTTAATTGGAAGTAACATTCTCTCAATGTACTACAGAAGTCACATGGCCTTTCATAACTTTAAAATTACTGTCTACAATTCATAGATATGCAGAAAATTATTTTTTCTCAGAAATAGTTGTTGGTTTCTTCCAAGTAAAGATCTAATCAGCAAAGAATATAAGGAGATGACAGGCTTATGAACATAGAGCAAGCAATACATTTCTGATAAGCTTATCCATTTAGCGACACAAAATTAGATACAATTAAAGTTCCAAATCTTCTACTATTTGTCAATTTACACGATGATACTAACGTTAGATATTAAACCTGAGCTGCTCATCTCTAAAAATTCCAGATAGCATTTCATTTAAGTAGAATATGTTGTCTATCATATGGTCTGGTCTAGTCTACTTAGTGTTAGATTTACAGCCTTCCCCCATCCTTTTAACCCCACCTCCATCCTCTTCCCCTGGAATTATCATAGGGGTGATATGGGGAACAATCTGCAGAAACTCCTAATGTTCTATTTAAAGCAGATCTTAGGCTAAAAAGTAGAATTTCCAGCTAAAAGAAGGGAAACAACTCAAGAATGTTTATTATCGAAAAGTGTCCAGAATGAGTAAAGAAATATTTTCGGTGATTTGAATGGGGACAGAGATTTTCCCCTCCCCCACCCCCAAAACGTAAAAAGAAAAGAAAGTAAGTGAGTAAAAGCAAGTAAATACAAAAAAACTCAGTTTTTTTTATCAGTAAACAAAAGAATATTCCCACAGCACAAAAGAGAGATAATACATGGAGCAAATAAAATACAGGAACTACATCGCTCACCCTTTATCAACAGACTTGACTTAGTTTTGTCCTTCCTCAGACTGAAGTTCTCTCATAAATAAACAGTCATGGAAGATGACATAACCAAATAGTTTCTTTGATGAGGCTATAGGTATAGAAAAATATTTTATACTTCCCAAATGTTTGGAGTAACTAGGATTCAGTGTCGTTTACATGTTTTACAAGTTAAGATGATTCAAAAGGATGGAAAATAATATTAAAAAGATTTAGAATAAGTTAAAGAAATTATCTCCTTAGTTGGTTTTGCTTGTTCTTAAAAGATGCAAGTCTCTACATGTTTTCAAAGTTTGCCTCCTTTCAATTTGAAATTCGCCTTCCAGAAAGAAAACTGAAATTTTATTTTATGCCACCAACAGAGGCTATTGGCTCCTTTTGTTTCTTTTTTTTTCTTCTCTTTATTCTTCCACTCCCATTGTCCCATGTGATAACACGTCATATCTCTTTGGCTTCCAAATATAGAAGGCAGTCCTAATTCGTGAACTTTCTTTTTAATTGCTTTGTATAGTATATCTTATGGGGCATATGATGGGAATTTTCATTTATGAATGTATTTCAAGTGAAGTTAGAGAAAGTGATATAATGGCTATCCTATTCATTTGAGTGCTAGGAGCACAGGTAATTGTGTCAAGATCTATAACGATGTGGTAATGCTAAAATGCTTCCAGGAATCAAATAAGAGGCCTTCCAAACTATTGAACTAGCAGAATTAAACTTTTACTTCATTTCACGAATAACCATGCTATTGCAAACATACAAAAGATTGAAGAATTTTACCAAAAAGCTCAGCTTCTGAAACCTTTCATCGAGTGAACAAATCATATGGATTATCTTAGACTTTGAAACTCCATCCCTGTTTTCAACTGATATATCACACTCAATTTTTGTTCCACAATCAACAACTTTCAGAATGGGCACCTTTGCAGCTGTTATTGGATGAACACCAGAAACATGCCCATATCCTGAAGCATGGAAAACCACACATGAAAAAAACCAAACATGCTAACTCCTAATAGTGATAAAATAAAGTGTTAAAGAGAGTGAACATATACAAAGGATTCATAGAGCCCCAAACTAGTTTGGGACTGAGGAACAGTTGATTGACCAACCAAACGTACTAAACAAGAGGAGATATCCTACTCCAGGCATCTTTAATAATTAAAGAATAGAAGGACATGTAGTATAGATATATGTACCATTCCCTCATTGCTATGGCATACATCTTCCTTGTCAAATGTACAAATAAAAAAAAGAAGCATATGAAGTTTACAAGCCTGCTTCTTATAGATGTACAATCTTTTCCTTCATTTTCTTGGCATTTCCTTTCTTCTCCTTCTGTTTCCTTCATATATTTGTTCCCTCCTTTTCTTTCCTCTTAAGTTCTAACTAAGCAACCACTTACTCTTTTCAACTTACTCTTTTCAACTTACTCGTGCCTAATGAGATGACAACCTGACAAATATTTTCAGTGAAAATCTACAGTATGTTCAATTTGCAGTAGAATTGCAGAGATCCTCATTAGTACTTCTATGCGTTGACTTTATTAGGAATCAAGATCCTTCTACACTTCCTTTTTCTTATCAACATTATTTCTTTCTTCGTTTTCACTATTATCTACCACATTGACCTGTCACATTGCAGACGGAATGGTGGACTGTATTCCACTGCGAAAATTCGAAAAATAACAAAACCAGGTTGTTTTCAAAATAAATGGCACCTGAAATTTACCTCAAAAGCTTTATTAAGTTGGTTCTACTAATGGAAATAGCCATTTCTTGGGAGGGGCAACATATTTTTTTTACCTTGAGAACATTCAGAGCAGTAAATCTACTTCGTCTAAAATTCGATCAACTTTTCAAAGTAAAGTGTCCTTAAATTTTTGGTTAGGACACAGAGGCAGTAATCCATGAACTAAAGACAATATCAAGGAAAATAAGAAATAAACTCAAAGTTTTACTTTGAAGTGCATATAACTTCCTTGCAAATTTCCTGAGAGTTTGAATTTTCTTTTCATGCGTAATTTTAACTGAACTGTTGTCAAAATTAACAGATAGATCTAGGTCACTCTTTGAATGGAACAGATCCATTACAAAAGATCCAAACTCCTCCACAACAGGAACATTACCAGAATGTCCTGAAAAAGAAAAGAAAAGGAGAAACTGTCACATCATGCTGTCATGTTTAAAAAAATACAATCCAACAGATAGCCTAATAATTCGAATTTTTTTAGATGATTAAGTCAATTAACATAGCTACTACAAGCCAGTTCATAGGACCAATTTGCAAAATCGTGTTGTAAAAAGTTTTGGTGCAGAGATTACCATAGATATCCTTTGATATCTCATTGAAAACAGAAATCAAATCTCTTCTAACTTCATAATCACTTGGTTTAGGACGGCAAACGGTATAAATCTCATTAAGCAATTCTTCAAACGCAGATAGTCGCTCGGCGTCAACTTTATAGTTTTGCATTCGCTTCCGTTCATGCCTCTCTGCTCTCTTACGAATAACTGTCATCACAGTTTAATCAATTGATGATTCAGTCAATAATAAAGCAGATGATAATTCAACAATAGTGACTTGTTGCTACTGCAAGACTCAAAGTCTGTTTCTAAAATGCAAAGGTACAACCAGCCCAGACAATATAAAGTTTGAAATACCTTCCCATAAGAATTTTCCACAATGAAAATCATACTCTTTAACTTCTCTAGAATACGTAGTTATCTAAGTCATAATTCTTAATTGTTCATATCAAAAAAGCACATGGCTATTGTTAATAATACTCATGGTCAGTAGAGAAGAAAGAGCTGTCTGGTAAGCTTTTTTTCACTGCACACAGATAAAAACAAGTTTCTTTATTCTTTCTGTCCTTTGTAATCAATCAAGCATTCAAAATTGAAGATATCACTTGTTATAAGTAGGAGTATTTATCCTCATTTACCTAGTGCATTCTGTGTAACAGTCTTCACTACATAAGTTCTGTATTAAACAAAAAATCAAGGAAGTATACTTAGTTTTACACAATAGGTTAAGTTTGGAACTCTTTTCTTTACATGGTTGTGGGGCTGGTTGGGCAGTACAAAATGACTCCACAATTAGTAATCTAGCTTTGTATTGAAAAAGAGACGCATTAACAAAAATGTTAAAAGGGGAATTATGAAAAAAAAAAACATGACACTCAAATATAGCAACTCTAGCTATGTACCAAAGTTTACTGCAACAGCTGGAAAAACAATTTTCAAGGGCAGGAATTTTAACTATTTAACTACCAAACGGGGAGGGTCAGAACCTTCAGACTTCAATCAAACCTTTCCAATTTGCCATACTATGAGATAATTCTCATTTGCACTCCCATAGGTCCATAATGAGGAATTACATCTCAATTTAACCATTTGAACAGTTTCCATAAGAAATGCCACCATCATTTTTCTCTTTTTCTTTTAGTAAGTAGCAAATGCTACCATTATTTCTTTATATTTTTTGACTGGCAAATTCTACCATTATCATTTATCTCTAGGTAAAAGGTTTAATTGTCGAGGATCAGTAAGTGTCCTGTACTAGAACTGTGAGAATAAAAAGAAGTAGAGGGCACACTGGAACCCTCAGAGTTTTGGGTATACATAGCTAAAGACTACTACTTCTTTTTTATAACCAATAGATCCCAAGAGCTAGAGCCACACGATCCAGAATGTGGGGAATAATTGGTTACCTGTCTACCCTTTTCCACTTAAATACCAAGTTTTTGGAAGCATCAGAATTGGAACCCGTGACATGCTCCTAGCCCAGACATCAGTCGATGCACCCTTACCACTAGTCCAAAGCCTTTGGGGTCAAACACTACATCTGGTCTCCTGGATGGTCTTATGGCTAAATTTGTACTAATGGTAGATTTACATCGTCAAACCCTTTTTTGTTGTGATGGCCGCGTCTAGACCAATTAGTTTTTTTTCTTCTTCTTCTTTGACTATGGTATCCTGGCCAGTTCTTGCACACTTCAACTAATCCACCAAACAGCTACGACCAAACTCCGATCACTAAGATTTAGATACGAATTTGAACCATAAGTCTCCAAAGTTTATATCCACTGCATTTATCACTATGGCCCACACTCTTGGGTGCAAGTAACAATCTTTTTATTACATTTGCACTCAAGGCTGTGGCCTAGTGATCAATGGAGCTAAACTTTTAGTTTATGTGTGAATAACAAATGTTGAATTCCCTTGACACAAGCCAAAAGCTCAGTTCTAAAGTAAAGGGGGTCCAAATTCTCTTAAACGACACACAATCAATTTCCGCCAACCACAATTACTAATCTTTTTTAGCTTCAGACATTTTATAATTTTCTTTTTTTAACCCCCTTAGTGAAAATTCTACCTCCGCCGCCATGAATGAGTGTCAAATCACAACGGAGGAAAAACACTCCATCTATCCGAGTCTTGGTGGATAGATTTACCTGATACCTATGCTAGGGGAGGTATCAACTACCCTGTGGCAGGATTATCCAAAAATAAAGAACAGAACTTTCTAATTAGGGTTAAAAGATACAAGAAGATAACTATTTTAATTCGATCAAACAACCTAGGATAAATATCAGAAATGTGGGTCTTCAAATTTACACCAGAAAAATAAAAAAGATTAGACCTTTAAGCTCAGACAAGAAAGTACTTACCTTTAACGCGATACACCATGGCCTTAGGAGAAATGGGAATCTTGCTACTCAAATGCTTATGTATAGGTCAAAAGAAAAAGGGGGTGAAAATCCGTTATAAACAGAGAAGAAGAATCCAGCAGAAATGTACTAGACAAGATAGCACAAAGTACAAGTTATGGAAGCAGAATCAGCTTCTATTTCTTGAAATCAGTCTTTCAGTAAGGAGTGAGAGAAAAACAAGGCAAAGAACCCGACCCATTTACCCATACCCGACTCATCCCAAGCCAATTTTCTTTGGCATAAACTACGACCTCTAACTTTTATCGTTTACAAATAGGCACTTTAAGTGTTTAATTTTTAAACAAAAAAAACACATGCGAATCCAACCTGGCAAAATGCGTGTTTGAGATGCAATTCAAGCACGGGATAATTTTTAAGGTCCACAATGGTAAAAAAAAGTTGAAATGACAATTTTACTCTTAATAGAGAAAAGGAAATGCAGCCTACTACTCCCTCTGTCCATCTTTACTTGGCCCCTATAATATTTTAGGATGTCCAACAATACTTGTCCAGTTTATGAAATC
>JBCEWC010014324.1:0-14453 GCA_038996855.1 Solanum aculeatissimum
TTTAAAGAACCCAACCTTAATTAAAACTTAAAATCATAATTTAAAGAGGAGGGTTCTTGGGTCTTCATGGATGAAAGAGAATCCATGAATGAAACCCACATACCTTGAAATTGACCAAGAGAATTGAATAATTTCACAACAAGGATGATCTTTCTCAAATTTCTTCAAGCTTTCATCAATGGAGGTCAAGAGGATTTAGAAAATTTCAAAGAATAATGGAGAGTGTTAGAATGGATGAAAAGGGTTTAAGGTTAGGTTTAGGGGGTTTAGGGAACCTTAGAAAGCCTTAAAGGGGTATAAAATCTAATTAAATTATGAAATAACCATTAATGAGATGGACTAATTAACTGAAACAGTGCCTCACGGAAGGCTACAGTGACGTCCAGTGGTACACGGTCCGTGTACTGGACTGTGAGACTATACTTGGCCTCGACTTCAACTCGAACTCTCGGGGGACTTTCTGGATCACTTCACGGGGGGTCTCACGGATCGTATGGTTGCACACAGACCATGTACTGGTCCGTGGATCCACACTTGGCCCAGAGTCCAGCCCCACAACCTTGCAAAGGTTCTGCCCCACTTCATGGGACCCCTCACGGGCCGTGAAGTGTTTCACGGACCGTGGGGTGGTCCGTGGGACTTAACTTGGTCCTTGGTTGGGGTCAAGGCCACCAGGGGCTTACTGTATCATCACACGACCACCCCCACGGACCGTGAACCCTCACACGGTCCGTGGTCCATCCCTTAACTCAGTTCCAGAACTTGTTTGCAGCGTCCTTCTAATTACGGGCAATCTCATTGTTTCGGCCATAACTTTCTCATACAAACTCCAAATTGAGTGAAACCAGTTGCGCTACAAAGATAACTCAAAGAGCTTCAATTTTATATATAGAATCCCACACAGTTCATCTCATACCAAAAGTTATAATCTTTCAAAGTACACTGTCCCAACCGGCCTCACTATGTCACCAACCAATCCATTTTGAATTCGGTCACTTAAATACAACCCATGGCTATCAAAATTCAACCATGATCATTCTATCACTATCCAAGACCAACCATCAAGAAGTTTGAAAATGTTCGGGTCATTACAAGAAATCATAATGAAGAACATCATCCATACATGAAAAGAAAAGCATATACCTTTATAAAAAATACTATTAGTAGTAACAAGGGACCATAAACATAAGTGAGAGCAATCATTAACCGACATAGACCATGTGAGCTAAACTATGGAGTCCTGATGTTTCCCCTACATCAGAAGAAGGGGGAGATCACTTGCTAAGGTGACCTCCTAGATACCTAAGTGGATCCAAAAGCTAACTAGTGAGCAAGCCTCTACTAACGGGTGGTCTAGAAATCAACCTATACTAGCGGGTGACCCCTATTTACTATGGCGGCATGTAGTTACGGGGCAATGAGATTTTACTAATGGTCTCATGCCTTTTCTAGCGGGGAGCTTCCGCATTCATCCCAAGATCCGCTTGGTGCTAAGTAAAACTCTCACAAAATAATATTAAGTGTGAATCATAGAGTCATTTAATATGGAGAGGTATTCTACTAACCCATCTCATAAGCATTTAGAGCATTAATCATCATCATACGGAGAGCTAGCTTGTTTATACCTCTACTAGTGGCCTATCATCATCTCATAATCATAGCTAGGTGAGAGAACTCATATCTCAATCATTCTGGACTTAGACTTCATCATAAGAACATATTGTAGGACACTTCATGGCTTGATACAATAATGCATGTTAACTTGCTTAAAATCATATAGTTTGAATGAAATATGCATGCCCATGCAAATTGAGGACAATGGAATCATAATAGAGATAACCCGTAGCTAATTCACAAACTCATCTCTTTAAATCATTAGAATGCATGAGACAATATGCTAGAATATAAAATTTATGTAAACCTTAAACTTGGTTTATATTCACTAGTAACAAGAAAGCATGAGTTCAAGTCAAACTAAGCAATCCAACATCTATCTTGTAA
This sequence comes from Solanum aculeatissimum, assembly GCA_038996855.1. Classification (NCBI taxonomy): domain Eukaryota; kingdom Viridiplantae; phylum Streptophyta; class Magnoliopsida; order Solanales; family Solanaceae; genus Solanum; species Solanum aculeatissimum. Next base: position 2,002 of record JBCEWC010014324.1, read on the forward strand.
GCCCTAATTTGTAAATAAGGAAGTGTTACAAGGTAAATTGTGAAATTGTGAAATTATTAGTTATTAATGTATAAGAAAAGTAAAATATATCAATTTGAAATATAATTTAAAGAACCCATATCATAGTCTCCCTAACCCCCAAATTTACTTATAAAGACAATCTCAAGAAATTTATGAGTTTTAAATTAAATAACTCGGTTTATAGTTATTCATGCATATTGGTAGTAGAATCCATCAATGTAAAACCAAATTTTGAAAATCCACCAAATATCTCTAAAACCCTGACTTTCATAATATAGAAATTCAAGACATAACATCCTTCTTGTGAAATTAAATATTATTTCATAATAATATAGTCTAACTAACATCAATAGAACCATAATATAAACATTTAGAATCATAATATGAAGACTCATGAAGAATTGCATAATTGGAATTTAGGATTTGAGTGAAAAATACGTCGGGACTCCATGGGTGAAAGGAACCCATGGATGAACCCCACATACCTTGGTAGAAAATCCATGGAAGAACCTTGATTTGAGAAGAGAAACTTGAAACCTTAGGTTTGGTCTTCTCTTGAACTTGAGAAAGAAGGAACTTGAGAAAGTTAGAATACTTTGGTTGAATGATTTGGGAATGAAGGGTAAAGGAATAGTATAGGTACATTTTAGGGATCATATAAGCCTAAAATGACATAGTTTAGGAATAGAATGGATAAAAATTTATCAAAAAGTTCTTCATTAAATTGACCGAACCAAACTACGAATGTCTGTTTACGGGTCGTAAATACAAGTATGACCCGTACTTTAGATCTCGTAGAACCTAGGTCATATATATATATATATATAAATCTTCAAACTTATAGGGTGTTACAAGATGGATCCAGGCTCACAACCTACACACACGTGTAGAAAAATAAGGGTGAGCGCCAAGGTATCCAACAAGCAGACTTAATCACAAGTAGAGAATAAAGAACTAAGCACTCCTTTCATCCCAACCACATACCTCCAGACTACAAAATTTGCACGCAGGAAAGGCCAGTATACACAGTATAGATGATATATAATCAAAATCTTAATTCACAACATCTCAATAATTCAATCTGGCTTACAAGAACAAGTCAATCAACATATCATACTTAACACAATTCAGTACTTTCAATACAAAGAGTGGAATGGAATGTCATGATATGTAAGCAAAATGATGTAATGTCACATACTCGTGATGCATGTTTGTCCTACGATACACATTCATCGATATAATCAGACTGAAACCCATGGAATCCACACATGGACCATGTATACATCGAAATCATTTCCCTTCGCATTTTCTTTCTTTCCTTTTTCTTTTTCTTTTTCTTTTTCTTTTTCTTTCTTTTTTTTTGCCAGAACCATTTCTCTTCGGCTTATTTCAATGTAACACATAAGCACATATCATATAGGAAAGAGAATATGCAAGAGTCAACATCATCCCTACATTCAATAATCACATCAATCAATATTATTATATCTAGCCAGAACCATCTCCCTTCGGCTTTTCATCATCAATGGAACATCAACAAATACATGTCATCTCAACAAAATACCACTTTCATAAGTAAGAAATTAGGCAAAATGTCCATATAAGTCATTTATCCAACAATTAAATGCTCAACACTTGTGTCAGCATCAAAATCTTACATAAAAAGAAAGTCACATCACATTATGACTCAAGTTTCCAACAACTACCACATCATCATAGCTTAGGACTACATCTAGTTAATCCAAAATTTTCAAGTATTTGATTCAACGACCCTAGCTACTACTAGACCATGTAACTAATTCAATCATCACATATAGAGTACTTTCCTAAGTGTATTCACATAAACAAGAACTGATCTCAACAGTTAAATCCACAAGAATCTATGTCACATTCTCAACAATCGATATTGCAAGCTTAATCTACATTTCCCAAAACAAGAATCAAAAGTCACCAATAATTACTCCTCAAAGTCCAGAGTCAATTCATACATATAATCTCATCAATATTCTCTCTCTTTTTATCCAATCATATTCACAAATCATTTTACTAGTCCCCAATTTCACTGAAGAAAGGAAAAATACCACGTTCAATCAAACTCAACAATATTCAGAATTTATTTGTCTCAAATTAGCAAATCAATCACTCCAACGATAATGTCTTTCCCTTTTGAATCAATTCTAAAGCACCACAATCTACTTGAAAATGAATTCACAATCACAACACGAAACTGACAATATCAAAATCAAGCAATTTGGGGAAAAGGGCAAAATCATTCAAAAATTTACTATCGAAAAATGAGCTAGAAATTTGAAATTTTTTATATAAAAATGATCCTTAAGATTGGAAAAAATCATTTCAAAAAAAGAGTAGAAATGATTCCACAATCATTATTTTAAATTTGAAAAATAATGTCCATGAAGTTTTCCAATTTCTCCAATTAAAATTTCTAATTTGATGTTGAAATCTTGAATTAATCAATGAGAATTGAAGGAAATAGTTGAAAAGGACTTACCCAATTAATTCTCTATGAAAATCTCTTAATTTTTTTTCAAAATGTTGAAAATAGTAAAAAATGAATAAATTCCAATGTTTTAAAATTAAATATTGTTCAGAAAAAATAATCATCGCGATCGTGACAAGGACCTTTACGATTGTGAAGCACTATGAAAAAAACTCTTCGCGGTCACAAAGAATAAACTGAATGTATTTCGCGATTGTAAACCTCAGGGTCGCGAATGCGAAGAGTAACATGGCACCAAATATCAGCAATTGTAAATAACTAAAAAAATCACAAAATGGACCCTCTGAATTCATACAAAATCCAATACACACAAATCATATATGCATCCGTACCAAATTTAGAGTTTCAAACTCAATGGAATCGTCAGAACTTAAATCTGAGATCTCGTCAATCCAGAATTCAATAAGTCGCGTCTAAACTAGTTTTGACCACTTAAAAAGTAAAAATGCTACCGGAAGGTTTAAAAATTATGACGAATCTCATTCTAGTACTAAAATTACCTCCTAAAACTACTAGAATCATTAGAAATTCAATCTGAGCATCGAAACTTGAAATGTTGACCAAAGTCAAACTTGAGCCAAACTTTAGTTACATTTTTAATTTCAAACCTAAAATTCACATAACAACTCTAAATTTGATTCCGACAATTCTTCAAGATAAATTTTCACATTTCTAAACTGATGAAATTGATAGAATTCTATTTTGACACTCGAATCTTCGAATAACTAAAAAAATTAGAATTTGGCAACTTAAGCCTCTAAAACTCTCTTCTTTAGCAAACACTCAACTTTTTACAATATTTTCAAAAATCAACTTCTAAAACCATCCAAACATGACTCGATAAAAACTGTTGGGATGAGTAAAATGGTAATTTTACTGAAAAAGTAAAAAATGACCTTTAGGGTCATTACACATCAGTTGATACAATTGGAATGATAACGATCTTTACATGACATCACTTTAGTTTTTCCCCAACTTTAAATTCTAGTAAATAAATTACATATTCACTCATTTGTTCTTCTTCTACGAATTCAACAATCGATAGTGTCACTCTCGATTCCTGTGTTGTCAGTGGTGAAGGCCCGACCTCATTCTGAAAGTGTGAACTCCGACGCGCCATCAGAGTGAGATCCCAAAACAACATCGGTATGGTAAAATAAAGTGTTTGGTATAGCATGGATGGGTGTAGTGTATATTCTCGAATGTTTTTCTAGTTGAATTTGGTAATATACTTTTAACACCACTAATTATAAAGAGAAAAGATCAGTGATTATGAGGAGAAGCCCTGATTCAAATGCAAAGTAATTTGGTTTGGAGATTTTTGGAGGAAAATCAGGCGGGGGAGAAAAATTAGGGATTGAAAAATGTATAAGTGATTATTTTAAAACAGTTTTTGAATTCTTTTTTATACAAATTTAATTGGTGGGGCCCGAATATAATGTATTCTAATTTAAAAGGTCACAGTTACTTCACTATTACAAGGTATTCACTTGTGTTTGTTTAAGCTGAAAATTCATCTATTTATCTATAAGAATAAGTGTCACATTTGTTGTCCCGATGTTTATATAATACTCTCTCCTTTTTAATTTGACTTGTCCTATTTTAACATGGCACAAAGTTAAAAAAATATAGATGAATTTTGAATTTTTTATTTTTGAACATTTCATGTAGAAAGTTGAAATTAAAAAGTTGCTAAAGAAATAAAGAGATATTTTTTTAGAGATTGAAAATAAAAGTAGGACAAATAAAATGACGAGTAGTTCTTTTTTTGTGAGGTCACTTATGTAATAATAATTGTTGTGTAAGTTTTTTTAAGGTAAAGAGGCATGAAACATAAAGGTGTTTTCATAAACTTTCTCTAATTTAGAGAGGAGTCGTAAATTTGGTCCTTTTAAACAATACTGATAGACTTGGTGATAGAACAAAAGAATTTTAAAAATTATTACAATGACAGTCGAGATAAAAAAAATTCTGAATATCTTTGTGTAAGAGAAATTTTTTTTTGATATAACTTAATATGTTATTTAAAAAATGTAGCGATATTTCTAGGTAATCATTCTAATTGATTCAATTAACTCTTGAAATGTTTAGTTATTAAAAAATAAATGAAGGAAGAAAAGGTAGAAATTCATCTTTAATATCAGGTGAATATGTACTTAAATTTCTTTTCAAGAGCAATATATAAGAAAAATTAATAAATTCAAAGTTATTATACATGATTGATGGGTGGTCTTCTATGGTAAGTTGTACTCCTTAAGTTTGCACGTTAGGTTCATGTTCCTTAGAATAGAAAAACACAATTGAATATGATAGGTGATTTTCATATTTTAAGATCATACGACGCTAATATTTAATATGTTGTTTTACCTTGATTTCAATGTTTCACATCAACAAATGTTATGATATGTTTTGTATTTAATTCTACTACTTTTTGAAGAAGAAGAAATCAAAATTAAAATTGCTCAAGCAATTATGTACAACTGGTGTAGAGTGATGAATCAACAAACTTATGTTATATTTTGGCTTCTTTAGTTTCTGTACTAAACTTTTACATGCAATATAGATTGTAGCTATGAAAATTCAACTCCATTTAAGCACTAATAGATAATTCTGACATGAGTATACTTTGTCCATGAATATGACGTTTATTTTTGTTTTATTGCTTATTTTATGATCCTTGTATGGAACATATAAAGATTATTCTATTTGGTGCAGGCGATATGTTATTGTTCTCCTTCTGTATTCAAACAGCAATAATAAATAAAACAAAAATACATTTAACAATCTGAGTCCACAAAATTCATTGTGTATCTTTAAGGAATTTAATCCCCTCACTATACCCGATGTTATGATTTATTTCCTCCCACGATAAAATAGATTAACTATTACTGAAATAGCGGTACCTCAAACTTCTGTAACTTCGACGAACATAAAAGTCAGCAATGGATCACATGCAGACTCAACTTTTATTTATAAATGAATGTATGCAGAAAAGAAGAGAAAATATTGATGTGAAAGAATGCAAAGATAGTCTCTATTTATAGGTAGTGTTGGGTGTAAACTTACCTGTTCAGAACAGTCTCATCTGTTCAGAACAGGTATGATGTCTTTTGGAAACAAACATGTCTATTCTGAAAGAACAATTACGCGCAAAATTTAAAAATCAGTTAAATCAATTTTGAGGATTAATTTAATTAATAAATAATTATAAATTAATTTAATTAATAAATAATTAATTAATAATTCACAAAAGAAAATTATCAAAAAAGAAAAATTTTGAGATTGGTTAAATAAATTTTTTCTAGAAAATTTATCAACCAATCACATCATTTGCCCAAGTCGAAGCTGAGCAAGCGATGACGACGACGATGTGAGGGGGTCCCCTCTACTTGACTCTTTAAGAGTTAAACGAAGTGTTTTCTAATATAAGGACAAAACGTTCCCTCTAATTTACCAATGACGGAGAAATGACTCTTCATTTCCTTTTACTTGGTTACCCCCACATTTTCCTTATTCTTTCCTTCATTTCCCAATTCACACTTAAGTAAAATCCAACAATCCCCCATATGAATGGGGAATGACCATTATTTAAATCATATGCATGAAAAATATGTGTAATCCATAAATAAGGATGAATTACATCTGAATAAGTGGGTTTCCCTTTGAATTTTTCATAGTGAACATATAACTAATATACTCGGTCAATCGGTAGATGTGATATACTTGAACCATCGAGCTTTGTCATACACCTAGACAACATAAGTCACATAACTAACCCTTTAACTGGTTTTGGTTCTCATTGTTTTGTTTGTTTCAACCATGAACACTTTCTAGTTGATAAGTGCATAGAGAACTGGTCTTATCAAATTCTCCTTGAAGCGACTTACGCTTCACACTTACATAGGTGATTTCTAAATATGTTATCTCATAGAAACACTATTTGATATACCCTGTACCAAACTTAAAAATCATTAAAAGATCATATTACCTTATCCTTGTTACTGAATATTGTCTCATCATGAGAATGGACTTTATCATAGTTTTGACAATGTTGAACCGTCATCAATAACTTTATTTGATTTTCTTGAACCTAGATCTTGGGATCTCTAGTCTTCTAGGTAGAGTTACTGTCATGATGATTTGTCTTCGTCCATAGTCCTATTATCTTTGATGATCTGTCAATTTCCTCTCTAGTTAGGCCTTTTGTAAGTGGATCTGACGCATTATCCTTTGACTTCACATAGTCAATTGTGATAATTCCACTTGAGAGTAGTTTACTAACGGTATTGTGTATTCGACATATGTGACAAAAGTTACCGTTATATATAACACTCTCAGTTCTTTCTATGGTCGCGTGAATATCACAATGTATGCATATAAGAGTTATTGGTTTTGGTCAAAATGGAATGTCTTCTAAGAAATTTTGGAGTCATTCAGCTTTTTCACTAGTCTTGTCTAAGGCTATGAATTCAGCCTCTATTTTAGATTGAGCTATACAAGTTTGTTTGGATGATTTTCATGATATTGCTCCTCTACCAATAGTAAAGATGTATTCACTTATGGACTTGGTTTTAGTTGACCCAGTAATCAAGTTTACATCACTATGCCCTTCGACAACTATTGAATACTTGTTATAACGCAAAGTAAAGTTTTGAGTGTGTTCTAAGTACCCCCAAAACATGTTTCATTGCTATCGAATTACTTATGTTGGGATTACTTATGTACCGACTCAATTTACTTAGAGCACAAGCTATGTCTGGTCGCATATAGTTTATGAAGTACATCAAACTTCCCAACACTCTGGCATAATCCAATTGAGACTGACTTTCACTTTTATTCTTAGCAAGATTAAGGTTTAGATTAATTGGGATTTTTTCACTTTTGTAGTTTAAGTACTTGAATTTTTCTAGTACCATTCTGATATAATGAGATTGAGACAATGCTAGACCTTGAGGAGTTTTGTAAATCTTAATTCCTAATATCAAGTCAGCAACTCCTAGGTCTTTCATATCAAACTTACTACCAAGCACACACTTAGTAGCATTTATGTTAGCAATGTCATTACTCTTTATTAGCAAATCATCCACATATAAGCAATCAATGACAACTTTATTTGGAGTGTTCATAATGTAAACACATTTATCATACTCATTAATTTTAAAATCATTTGACAACATTGTATGGTCAAATTTTGCATGTCATTGTTTGGGTGCTTGTTTGAGTCCATACAAAGACTTAACAAGTCTACACACCTTCTTTTCATTTCTAGGAACTATGAACTCTTCTAGTTGTTCCATATAGATTTCTTCCTCCAAATCTCCATTTAAGAAGGTTGTTTTGACATCCATTTGATGAATTTCTAGATTGTACACCATAGCTAATGTTATTAACGTTCGAATTTACATAATTCTAGTTACTGGTGAGTACGTATCAAAGTAGTCAAGATCTTCGCGTTGTCTAAATCCTTTAACAACGAGTCTCGCTTTATATTTATCAATAGTGCCATTGACTTTCATTTTTCTTTTAAACATTCATTTGGACCCTAAGGATTTATTTCTAGGAGAAAAATCAATCAATTTCCATATATGATTATTCATTATGGATTCAATCTCACTATTGACTGCCTCTTTTCAATATTGTGCTTCTAAAGAAGTCATAGATTCTTTGAAGGTTCGAGACTCATTTTCTAACAAAATGGTTACAAAATCTTATCCAAAGGAAGTAGAGATTATTTGACATTTGCTACTCCTTGGATTTTCCCCATTATGTTCTTTCACCTTTGTTTCCTCTCGAGGTTGTTTAGTTCCTTCATAAGATGATTTATATTCTTTTTTATACGGATATATTATTTCAAAGAATTCAGCATTATCTGATTCAATTACCGTATTAATATGAATGTCATGATTTTCTAATTTATGCACCAAAAATTGATGTCTTACTATTTAGAGCATCCTATGAAAACACAATCAATCATCTTTGGTCTTATTTTTTTTCTTTTAGATTTAGGATCTTGGACATTAGTCAAACACTCTCACACTTTCAAGTATTCAAGGTTGGGCTTTCTACCTTTCTATTTTTCATATGTAATAGATTGTGTTTTACTATGGGGAACTCAATTGAGTATACGATTAGCCATAAGGATAGCTTCCCCCATAAGTTCTAGGGTAAACCAGAACCAATTAACATGGCATTCATCATCTTCTTAAGTGTTCTATTTTTTCTTTTCACAATTCCATTGGATTGTGGTGAGTAAGGGGTTATTGTTTGATGAATGATGTCATATTTTAAACATATTTCCTCAAAACGGATATTTATATTTGTCACCCCTATCACTCCTTATCATTTTAATATTTTTGTTCAGTTGTGTTTCAACTTTACTTTGTATTTTTTGAATTCTTCAATTGCCTCATCCTTACTACTAAGTAAATAAACATAGCAGTATCATGTACAGTCGTCAATAAATGTTATGAAACACTTCTTTCCACCACGAGATAGTATTAAATTCATGTCACAAATATCTGTGTCAATTAAGTCCAAGGGGTTTGAATTCCTCTCAACTGATTTATATGGATACTTAACATACTTAGACTCAACACAGACTTGACACTTTGACTATTTATTTTCAAACTTTGACAACTGATTCAAATTACTCATTTTTCACAAGGTTTTGTAATTGACATGTCCTAAACGTGAATGTCATAAATCGTTTAACTCAAATAAATAAGAAACCTGAAATTTATTACTTTCAACTACCATTACATTCAATTTGAAAAAGCCCTCAGTAAGGTAGTTTATTCCTACATGCATCTTATTTTTGCTTATTACAACTTTATCTAAAATAAGAACACATTTAAATCTGTTCTTGATCATAAGAGCAAAAGAAACTAAATTCTTCCTCATTTTTTGGAGCATGACAAACTCTGTTTAGAGTCACCACCTTGTCGGATGTCATCTTTAAACGTACTTTGTCATAACCTTCAACTTTGGTGTAGAAGAATTTTCCATGTAAATGGTCTCATCAGGCGCAGTAGGGGCATATGTTGCAAAAGTTTCTTTAATTGAATAAATATGTGAAGTGGCTCCAGAATCAATTCATCACTCTTTGGGGTTTCCTACCAAGTTGCATTGGGTCAACATGGCACATAAGTTCTCCACTTCTTCATTCTTCTCAATCATTTTTTCTAATTCTTTTTCTTTAGCGTCTTTGAAGAGCGACAATCAATGACTTTATGTCCAGCCTTCCTAGTGCTATGAAAATTGCTTTTAAATCTCTTTTTAGGCGGATTGTCTTATGGTTCAGATGACTTCTTTCTCTTTCTAACATTTGACCCTTCTTCAACCATATTTGCCCCTGTTATTTTTGAGTTTGTTTATGACCTCTTTTTTGTCGCCTTGTTGTCCTCTTCAATTCTCAAGCATACTATGAGATATTCTAGAGTAATCTCCTTGCGCTTATGCTTTAAATAGTTCTTGAAGTCCTTTGAAAGTTGGGGTAACTTCTCAATGATGGTTGTCACTTGAAAAGCATCATTCACAACCAATCCTACATTAAAGATTGTGTGAGTATTAAGAACAAATTTAATATGTTCTAATCAAGTATTAGATAAAATTATACCTTCTGCAAGGAGATCATGAATTATAATCTGCAACTCCTGAACTTGGGTAACAACAGTTTTACTGTCTACCATCTTGTAGTCCAGGAACTTTGCCACAATAAATTTTTTTATTCCGACATCTTTAATTTTGTACTTCTTTTCCAAAGCATCCCAGAGTTCCCTAGAAGTCTTCAAATTTACTGTACACACTGTATAGATCATCTTGCAAGCAACTCGAAATATAATTTATGCATAGAAAATCTGAGTTCTTCCAAGCGTCAATCACCAACATTCGTTCATCATTCGGAGTTCCTTCGAGCAGTACAGGAACACTCTCATTAATGAACCTTTGCAGAATTAGGGTAGTCAAGTAGAAGAACATTTTTTATGACACCTCTTGAAATCAACACGGCAAATTTTGCAGGTTTTTCCACCGGTGGAATTGTAGGTGCAATATTTGAACGATTTGCAGAAGATGTTGCTGCAACATTCATCTTTCCAGCATGGACTTCACTCAGATTAGACATTATTTCTGTCACAAATAGACAGACAACTCAAATCACAAAAGAAACAGAAAAATCCAGAAAGTAAAAATACAGAAAGGAAAAAAAGTTGATTCAAATTAAATTCCTTAAGCTTGTTCACCCTCTGTATTCAAACAGTAATAAGAAATAAAACAAAAATACGTTCAACAATTTGAGTCCACAGAATTCACTGTGTATCCTTAAGGAAATTAATCCCCCCACTATACCCAAGGTTATGGATTATTTCCTCCCAGGATAAAGCAGATTAACTATTATAGAAATAGCAGTACCTCAAACTTCTGTAACTTCAACGAACACAAAAGGGTCTCATCTATTCAAAACAGGTATGATGACTCCGTAAATAATTTAATTAATAAATAATTTACAAATTAAATAATTAATTAATAATTCACAAAAGAAAATTATCAGAAAAGAAAATTTTGAGATTGTTAAATAAATTTATCAATCAATCATTTGCTGAAGGCGAAGCCGAGCGACGATGACGACGGCGTGAGGGGGTCCCCTCTACTTGACTCTTTAAGAGTTAGAGAAAGTGTTTCCTAATATAAGGACAAAACTTTCCCTCTAATTTACCGATGAGGGAGAAATAACTCTTCATTTTCCTTTACTTGGTTACTCCACATTTTCCTTATTCTTTCCTTCATTTCTCAATTCACACTTAAGTAAAACCCAACAGTTATAAGAACAAATGGTAAAAATTATACTTTGCAGTATTTATATATTATCGGTTTATGCTAATTCAACTCCAACGTGAGTATACTTTTGCTATGAAGATGATTTTTATTTTTGTTTGGTTCTTATTTTTTATTTTTTGTATACATCATAGATGTTTGTGCAGTTTGATATATTTGTTTGATCATTAATCATTATGTGTTTAAGTGTTTTGTCTGTATGGGACTATTGATCTCTTGCTTTGACATCATGAAATCATATATGTTTAAGTGCTTTGTCTGCATGGGACTATTGATCTCCTACTTTGACATCATGAAATCATACACCTACATGTCCTCATGGAGTAAGAACTAATAACACATGAATGATTATGAGAATGATGGAAACAAAAATTAATAGTATGTCACTATGTATGTGTAATATTTAATGATCTTGTAATTTATGTTGATTGTTTCTCCTAGCTCTTCTTTTATAAAAATTCCTCATTTTGTTGTTGTAGAGCAGAGAATGTAATTAATTCTTTGTAATGCCACTTCAATTGAGGTATATATTTTTCAAAAAAACAGTCATAAGACAAGAAATTCAAGTACAATAAACATCTCTATGTTAAAAAAATTTTAAAAAGAAATGAGAAAAAGTGAAAGAAATACATTTCTTAGAGAAGGATCACTCATACGATAAGTACCCTCTGTCACGACCCGGATAGGGGGCCTAGATGTGATATGGTGAAGGAGAACCTGAAAGTCCTCGATCAAGCCATCATAGCATCATTACACTCATCATCGGTTCGAAAGTGCAGTAAATAAACACATAACATGTAAATTCTAGGGAATTGGAGACTTGGGATTCAAACTATGGGGACATTTTCGGGGATGGGATAACATGAGTTCATATAACACATGACAATAATCTCTAAGGGAACGGAAAAGGGGAATTCAATTATGGGAGCACACCGGAATTATGGGACTTACCACATAAGCACATAGTCATTCAAATCCCCAACATTCATATCATAAGAATGATAAATGACAATACTCATAATTAAGTCTAATAAACAAAGCTTTCATAAACACAACATTCAACGTTCAAGTCGGAGTA
>JBCEWC010014325.1:0-14453 GCA_038996855.1 Solanum aculeatissimum
TTGATCAATTAAATTTTTGGTTAAGTAATTAATTGTTGTAAGTGAGCGTAACAACTATGAAAAAATGAAGAAAAATAAAAATATTACTAAAGGGATTTGAACTCTCAATGTCCAACATGGACTGCTGCACTTCAGCCACCAAGCCAAGCAACCAAGTTTGACATAACTAGACCATGCAAAATATATATTTGAGTTTGTTTCCCTGAGTGATAAAACTGGAGGAAAATCAAAATATTGTCACTAGGAATTGAACGCAAGACGTCTAGCATGGACGTATAGCACTCTAACCGTCCGACCAAGTGCCGAACTTGCAATGAATAAATAGGAAGAGACTTTAAAAAGGACATTATTTGATTGCTGAAAGTAAAAGGCCACGTGGCAGACCCAACTTTGTTTCATGGTAAAGTGAAACTGCCCCTTATATATATTAGATACCTAAAAGGTATTCTTTTATACTATTTTCTATTATATAATAGACGGCTAAGTTAAGTAGCTTATGGTTGCTGTGCCTGCTTTAACAACTTGGTAGTTCAGGTTTGATATCTTAAGTCCAATGTTTTGAGATCGAACCCCAACAGCACTAACTTTTTTAATCAACTGCTTCAAGTAGGCAGGTGACTATAACATGTCTGTCTAATTTTATGTTGGCTATTAAAGTGTCTACTTAGGCAGCTGCGTATTAAATTAACGTGTTTGCTTAGTTTTGCGGTGATTATTAACTTGTCTACTTAATTTTAAAAGTGTTTGTGTAATTTTGTTATGTCATTTCTGTTAATTATTATTTAATTGTTTCTTCAACTACCTCAACTATGAAATTACAATAACGTATCTACTTAATTTTGCTGTGACTATTAAAGCGTCAACTTAATTTTACTATGTCATTTCTATTAATTATTATTTAAATATTTCTCCATCCACCTCAACTGTGAAATTTCATATTACCCATCGTAAATTATTTTCCTGTGCCTGACTATAGCGTTTTACGGTAACTATTAATGTGTCTACTTAATTTTATGATGTCATTTCTATTATTTAATTATTTTTTTATCTACTTCAACTATGAAATTACAATATTACCCATAATAAATTATTATGTAAGAGTAATGTATATTATTTAAAAACTACAAAATATTATACATTCAAATAATTTTAAAAATTAAAAATATATTAAAATTATTAATTCTCCAAATTTTATCTAGATCGCAGAAATAACATATATGGGCCCCTGCAGTGCACGATCCTGGCCACTAGTATATAAGAGGGAGTTAGGCGGCAAGCAGACACCTCTCTGTCGATGTGCCTGCTTGAGCTGTCTGCTTCCTCTTATGCATTATGTGAGGCCTATAAAAATATTTCGTGGACTTTTTAATTTAATTTTTTTAAGGCGACTGCTTGCTTCAACATTATGCGAGGCCCATAAAAATATTTTGTGAACTTTTTCATTTAATTTTTTTCAGGAAACTATTTGCTTCACCTATGATTTTGCAATATAACCGCTAATAAATAATTTTTCCAATTGTTTCAAGTATGATTTCACTATATAACTTGGTCAGTCATTTTAAGTTAAGTAAATACTAAAATTAGGATAAAATAAATTTCTCTTTAAATTGAACAAATAAAATTAAATAATTATTTTAATATCTTGAGAAAATTTAATAGTGTTTAATTATATCATTTAAAAAATCTCTTTTATAATAAAAGGGAGTTAGGAGGCAAGCAGACACCTCTCCGTCGACGTGCCTGCTTGAGTTGTCTGCTTTCTCTTATACATTATGCGGGGTCCATAAAAATATTTCGTGGACTCTTTCGTTTAATTATTTTTAAATCATTTATTTGCTTCAACTACGATTTTGCAATTAGGATAAAATAAATTTCTCTTTAAAGTGGACAAATAAAATTAAACAACTATTTTAATATCTCGAGAAAATTTAATAGCGTTTAATTATATCATTAAAAATTAAATTTAAGAATAACAATTGGGCCCGTGTATTGCATGGGATCTTCGTAACTAGTATTCTCTTATTATATAAGTGTGAGTTGGGCAGCCAAGCAGGCAACTTTTCATCGACGTGTCTGCTTGAGCTGTCTGCTTCCTCTTATACATTATCGGGGTCCATCAAAATATTTTGTGAATTTTATTATTTAATATTTTTTAAAGCAGTTGCTTACTTCAACCATGATTTTTCAATATTACCCCTAATAAATAATTTCCCAGTTGTTTCAACTATGATTTTGCTATATAACCTCCGATCAATTATTTTAAGTTAGGTAAATACTAAAATTAGGATAAAATAAAATTTTCTTTAAACTGGACAAATAAAATTAAATAACTATTTTAATATCCTTCAGTGAATATATTTGTGTCAAAAAGGGAGTACTACAAATATACATATAAAAATTTAAAATCACTTAATCATTAAATTTAAAATTTAATCAATATTAATAATATTTATTGGATATTAATTTTACACTTAATGAGAAAATTTAATAGCGTTTAATTATATCATTAACAAAATAAATTTATAAATAACTATTGGGCCCGTGCATTTCACGGGATCTTCGTAACTAGTTCTCTTATTATATAAGTACGAGTTGGGTAGCCAAGCAGGCAGCTCTCCGTCGACGTGTCTGCTTGAGCTGCCTGCTTCCTCTTATACATTATCTGCCTGCTTGGGTGCCCAACTTGCACTTACATAATAAGAGAATACGAGTCTATAAAAATATTTCGTGGATTTTTTTATTTGATCCTTTTAAAGCAACTGCTTACTTCAACTATGATTTTACAATATTATCCCTAATAAGTAATTTTTCCAATTGCTTCAATTATGATTTCGATATATCACTCCGATCAATTATTTTAAATTAAGTAAATACTGAAATTAGGATAAAATAAATTTCTCTTTAAACTGGACAGATAAAATTAAATAACTATACAAATATCTTTTCGTGATTATATTTGTGTAACAAAGGAAGTACTACAAATAGACAACAAGCAGCTCTCCGTCGACGTGTCTGCTTGAGTTGTTGCTTCCTCTTATACATTATATGGGTTCATACAAATATTTCATGGATTTTTGTATTTAAACTTTTTAAAGCAACTGCTTACTTCAACTATGATTTTACAATATTATTCCTAATAAGTAATTTCCCCAATTGCTTCAAATATGATTTTGCTATATCATCCTATCAATTATTTTAAGTTAAGTAAATACTGAAATTAAGATAAAAAAATTTCTCTTTAAACTAGACAAATAAAATTAAATAACTATTTTAAATATCTTTTCGTGATTATATTTGTGTCAAAAGGAAGTACTACAAATATACACATAGAAATTTAAAATCACTTAATCATTAAATTTAAAATTTAATCAATATTAATAATATTTATTGGATATTAATTTTACACTTACTGAGAAAATTTAATAGCATTTTATTATATCATTAAAAAATAAATTTATGAATAACTATTGGGCTTGTGCATTGCACGGGATCTTCAGTTTTGTATAAGAGGAAGTTTGGGTGAAGCAGACGCCACTCCGTCGACGTGCCTGCTTCATCCCAAACTCCTTCTTATGATAATTTAAATAATTATTTTTTTCGTTCTATTTTATTATAATTAGTGTATAATTTTTTTGAAATTATGGAAGCCGTTTTAACTATAATTTAAGTTTTAAATTCATAAACTTTAATTATAGCTTCGTTATTTTGAAAGCCAGTAATATTTGTGTATTTTTGAGTAAAAAAAGAAATTAATGACAAAAAATATTTTAATTAAAGACATCTCAATGAATTTTTTTCACATGAGATTTGCACAAACATTGAGATGATTTACTACCACAATATATATATACACACACACACATATTATCATTTATTTTGGAGTAAAAATTTAAAATTATTTAATCATTAAACTTAAAATTAATCAATATTAATAATATTTATTGAATATTTATTTTACACTTAATAAGATGATTTAATAACATTTAATTATATCATCAAAAATAAATTTATGAATAACTATTGAGCCCCAGCATTGCTCGGATCTTCATATCTAGTATAAAATGATTGGGACTCTTCGAGGGTAAATTGAAAGTGATTGATAATAAATTTTCTATGAATTTGGAAAAAGTAGGGAGTTGTCACTTTATGTGAGTGAATACAAGAAAATAATAATAATGAAAATTTATTTAGAATAAATCATTATAACTTCAAGTTTGTATTTTGACGAATTTGACTCTTTCTATTATTACTAGTAAACGCAGCTCGGGCAACAAATATGATTGATTATTTTTATATTTTTATTCGTATGATCAAATTTAAATTAAAAATATTATATTTCATTCGTTTTAATTTGTTTGTATTTTTTTAGTAATCTAAAAAAGAATGTCTCTTTCTTTCTCTCTCTTTTTTTGATAACATTTAAAATTTAACTTTTCACATGACATATTACCACAAGACCAAAAAATATTTTTCTACATTTGAATCAAATAATTTGAGTTTAATGTTGAAGATTGGATGTATGTGAAGGTTTCTCCTATGAAGAGTGTAATGTATTTTGGAAAATGACAAGTCCCTGGTATGTAAGTCCTTATGAGATTGTTGAGCGGATTAGCAATGTGGCTTATGAGTTGAATTTGTCTTTGGATATGAGTTCCGTTCACCCGGTGTTCCATGTGTCCATATTGATGAGGTTGGTTAGTGATCCAAATATGATTGTGCTTTGGAAGGTATTGAGGTTGAGAAAACTTGAATTATGAAGAGGTTTCGATTAAATTTATTGATAAGAAAATGGAAAGGCTTCATAACAAGGATATTGCTTGAGTTTAAGTGCCTTGGAGGAATCAACATATGGAAAATGCTACGTCGGAAGTGGAATCAAGTATGATGCGGCGATACCCCTAGCTTTTCCAATCTACTCAAGCCTAAGGAATTAAGTTCTTCATATTCTAAATGGTCTGAATTCTTTCACTCTTATGTTTCATGACATAACATGCGCACAAAAATGATTTAAAAAGATATTTTGACATGAGTTTTAATGACTTTATGATTTTCAAGAGATGAGTATTGCATTGTGTCCTCATGTTGAAATGTTTCATGATCAATTCAAGCCTTTCAAGCCATGTTCTAGCCCATTCGAGGACGAATATTCCTAAGGGGGAGATGATGTAAGGACCCGAACTTTGTAAGGCTTCAATGGTGCATGGAAATTTGGTTCCGAAAAGTTTTTGACCAAGGTGACACCACAAGATCACCTCCACGGGCCGTGGATCAGTCCACAAGCTGTGTGGAGTAGTCTTGAGGTGGCGTTTGGCCTTGTGCGTAGAGTGCTCGGGATCAAGGTGGAGTTCGAGACTAAGCCATAACTTACTGAGCCCTTCAATACTCGTGTGACACCTCACTGGTTGTGTGGTTGATCGTGAGAGAATCCATGGGCTTGAAAGCCACATTTTGACTAAGGAACTTCACACACGAAGCCCTACACGGATCCTATAGCACTACACGGGTCGTGTGGTGGCCCGTAAGGGTGTTGGCCTAAAATTTTCTAAGTATGGAACCCTCAAGATCAATATTGATTCACTTTAAAGCCTTCAATTCAAGATTATGTATGTTGTTATGGTCTTTATAGAGCTTCTTCATCAAGCCAAGTTTAAAGGAATTCAATTGGCTATGATTTTCGCATGAACTGATAGAAAGGTCAATTTTAAACGGTCATATCTCTTAGCACAAAATTAATCTGGTGACCCACTACCTATCCAATTGAAGTTCTTTGAATTAGATTTCCAATGCATATAGTTTCATCTAATTTCGATTTTGGAGTAAGAAGTTATGTCTATTTACGTAGAACCTATTTGGCTTGGGACAGTGCACTTTCACGAATCGTGAAAAGCTTCACGACTCGTGAAGCCACTCGTGGTAAGTTTCAGATAAAATTTTAAGTCTCATTTTATTAAGGTATTTTTGATAAATTGGCCCATTCCCAAGGCTTTTTATGACCTTTTCACCAATCGTAAGCCCCCAAATTGGATTTTGTTCATTCATTCACTCTCATTCATCATTCAAATTCTTAAATTCCAATCCTAAAACACTCTCTAAAGGTTTTGTGATTGAAGATTCAACTTGAAAATTCAAGGAAACTTTCTTTTCAAATCAATTTCTTCTTAATTCTTCTAGATTTCTCAAGGTATGTGGGATTGATTCATGGTCCTCTTTCAACCATGAAGACCCAAAAGCTTTTTACCCTTTAAATTATGAATTTCAAGCTTCAATTGATTATGAATCTTTGGAATTCTTCATTATTTAATTAAATTGAAGTGTGGACTGTTTCTATATGATGATTTTAAAGTGATTTAAATTCAATTATGAAGAATTGCATTAACATTATGAAGGTCCAATTATGCATGTCCCTTTAAGCTTTAAATCTATGCATGAGTAATGTTATTTGAGTTTTAATTGTTGATTTAATTATGAATTTCATATGGATTCTTTCTATTATGAGTTTTAACTTATGAATTCTAATTTTCCATGTTATTCCATCATCATTCATGGCATTTGCATACATGAGCATTGGTTTCTATGAAGTATATGATGTGGGTTAAGCCCAACTTTGACTATGACTATGATTTTGAACAAGTATGAGTATGACAAGACTGTGATCTCAAAAAATGTCTATGATATGGATCTTTGAGCAACTCTTGGTGCTTGCACCAATATGTATACATTTTGATGAGCTACTCCTATGTATGAAATTGACATGAAAATGTGATTGGACTTTTTAGCCCATGTGTGACATGAATTGGAATACGTTTGGCTTTTAAGACTAAGTGTTCATTGATATGATTTTTGAAAAGTCTTACGTCTCCTTTGAAATGCACGCATAAGTATGTGTATTCCCATGGGATGTTGACCTAACACTGAATGAGATTGGGGGCGTTAGGGTTATTCCCAAGGGTCCTTTCCTTTTATCTTGAACTACGTGCCAACGTAGGATCCCTTTATGGGGTGATTATGATATGATATGGAAATCCTTCTGAAAAGACTAGGTCATAAGGAAGGTGACCATCACAACAAAAAGACGGGGTTGTAAGGTGTGATGTGGGCTACCCTTGGAAAGTAGTCCACCCTCATTTCAATGCGGGGGCTTGACATCGGAAGTTTATGTATTAGCTCACATAGATTGTGATGTCACTTAAGATCTCATCCTCAATATTTTAAGCATTATAGGATTCATTTATCATGGATTACATGACATTTTGATATATTATTCTCTCTTATATAATTCTTTCTATATATGTGCGCTTGTCATCTAACATTGAATGCAGGTTTAATGAGTTCATAAGCATATGCATGCTCGCATACTTAGTACATTCAAACGTACTAACACATACTCTTTTGCCTATATGATCTAACCATGTAGGGACCAAAGACTATCTTCATCCACCTCTTGACGCCTAGATCGATTGAGAAAGGGTTTCTTGTGGCGAGTCCTTTCATTCAAGGACAAGCTACCTTCTATCTACCTATTATGTTATATTCACTTATGTCTTTACTTGAGGGTGAGCCCAGGACATGTCTTGGCCCCCGTCCTATTCTATGAACTAGAGGTATTGTTGGACATCATGTAAACTTTATGTACGAACTTGTTATGTATTATGCTTATTGCTTATTGAGACTATGATTATGCCTATCTTATGAGGTCGATGTTATGATGATATGATTATGATGAGATATGGAAATGTTGAAGTCCTAAGTCCTTTTTATCCTCATAGTGTGAGTAATACTTACCCGCCCTTTAGTTCTTATATGCTATGTGCTACGTGAATTCATGCAAATCCCTTTCCCTATGATATTCCCCTAGCTTGAGTCCAAAACCCCGTTTCCCTTAGAATTATGTGCTTGTTGTTTAATTATGTGCTTCCAAACTGATGATGTGTAAATGGCCAAGTTTATATAGATCCCTAACACTTCGTCCCTTACCCTGGCAAGGTATGGGATAGCTCTGGCAATGTGGACATAACGTTATATCATCACGAGGCTCATAGTGATGGTTGTCGGTTAGATAAAAACTCCCCAAGCTATAGTATATATTATTTTCAAATACAGATTGAGTTGCATTTTATTATGCATTAAACCAGCTGTTTCACTTATATTGCCTTAATTTTGTTATTGATTTATATCCCGAGTTAAGTCTCTGAGTTGAGCATCATATTCTGAGTTTCTGCTTTGACTATTTTATATACCGTACATTCCACATACTGACGCCCTTTCAGAGGACTCTAGTTAGTTTAGTTAATGTATTTTATTTTACAGTCAGATAGCCGTGAGTCTTATTGCGACACCTATCTTCAGTATAGTTAAGGCTTCATGGAAAGAGTTAGTTAGTCAGTCTAGTCTTTTCATTCAAACATTTTTAGCATTATTACTATTTGTATAAAGAGATATTTTTAGACTTTGTATAAAACATAATTGAGATTCTTTGAGTTTTATTAAATATTTTACAGGTTTATCTTATAAAGCTTCTGCATGCATGTTAAAATTTTTAGTTGATTGAGTTAGCCAGGCCAAGGGTTCACTTAGGGACCAATAATGGTTTTTGAGTGTCAGCCACGTCTAGGGTGCAGGCTCGGAGCGTGGCATTAACTTTCCACATGACATGTTGTCACAAGATCAAAAAATATTTTTGATGCATTTGAATCAAATAATTTAACATATATTTAATTCAAGATCATAAATTTTAGAAATTTTATTAATTTTCTTGCCAAATTAAATAGTAGCAATTAATTAAAATGGAGATAATATTTTAGTTTGGTTAAAAAATTAATCAACCATGGGCCTACACATGTTATTTTTTTGTCTCGATTTATGTGATACTTTTAGATTTTTTTATATTTTTAAAAACAATTAAGTTATTAATTATTGCAACTTATAATATATTGTATGTTAGTTCTAAATAACACATATTACTTATTTTGTTCCTATTTATGATTACGCATACAAAATTTTGAGAGTCAATAGAATTTTTGGTGAAATTATTAATTGTTGCAAGTGGGCTCCAATTTTGTTGGTATATAAAAATGGAGAAAAATGAAACAATCAAGGGGACCCAATTATGCCTATTCTTCTAGAGACATATTTATGTACCTAAAGTGTTTTGCCAACTTGAATAATATATATTTTCTTGATTCTAATTCTTAATATTAGCTCTTATTATGTTATTTAACTGGTAACATGGAAAAGATTACAATTATGTTACATATATTACATTTATGTTACATATATTACATTTATGTTACATATACACTTTGAATTTCAAAGGGTTCAAACTGAGCAGGACTAAAACAAAATACTTGGAGTGTAAATTCAGTGTTACAAGAGATAAAGTAGACATTGAAGTGATGCTTGCCACTCAACGTATTCCAAAGAGAGAAAAATTTAAGTATCTTGGGTCCATCATCCATAGTAGTGGTAATATTGACGATGATGTCACATATCGTATTGGGGAAGAATGGACAAAATGGAGGCTTGTCTCTAGAATATTTTGTGATAAAAAGATACCACCTAAACTTAAAGGCAAGTTTTATAGAATGGTGGTTAGATCGTCTCTGCTATATGGGGTGGAGTGTTGGCTAATTAAAAGCTCACACGTTCAGAAGATGCAGGTCGTGAAGATGAGGATGTTGACATGGATGTGGGGACATACCAGGGGTGATAATATTAGGAATGAGACCATCCAGGAGAAGTTAGAAGTGACTCCTGTGGTTGACAAGACGAGGGAAGCAAGATTGAGATAGTTTTGACATGAGCAGAGATGAAGTACCGATGCTCCCGTTAGGAGGTGCAAGAGGTTGGATTTAGGGATTACACGGAGGGGTAGAGATAGACCAAAGAAGTATTGGGGAGAGGTGATTGATACTACCCAAACTATACCTCCAAATTGAGGATAAGTGGTCACTGCCAAAATACAGTACCTAACAAAGGTTAGGGTCTAATTCCACAGGGAATATGGTCTAGACCTGGAGTAACTATGAGCAAGTAAAACGAATTAATCTACTTATTTCCTGATGGAGGGAGGGTTTTTTGTAAAATTACAATAAGTATACCTAAACTACAACAATCAATCAAGTAAAAGTATTGTGAAACCAGTGAGAGAAGTAACTAGGATATTGTGTTCCCCATGAATTCCTAACTCAGTATTACCAGATAATCGTAACCTCTTCCAATATGTATCATGCAGAACTGGTAAGTTATATTTACCTAAACCTTTTAATCCAGGCGAGAGGTAAATTTCACTACGTGATTTGATCCATCCCCACTGTGTGATAATACTAACCCTTACCTTTTGTTCCAGTTCAACCATCTCCTGATTAGTTCAAGTTGATTAGACGAGAGGGATCATATCAAATCTTGTTAATTATCCCCTTTTCCCATTTATTACCCTCTTGATCCAGTAAGTAAGAATTAGGCGAGTTCTAACATTGGCAACCATTAAAAAACATTCATATCAAAGGGAATAGTTTATACATACATGCACACTTTCCAAGAATTATAGATTATCCAGATTTTACTTCGTTAGTTCTTCATGGTTCCCACAATCCTAGTTGTGGATTTAACTATGCATACTCATTGTAGATAAAGAAATCATGTTATAGAATAACATAATTAATTACTTACAATGATGAATTGAAGAACAAGAAATTCAAAATCTTCACAAGAAATCGCGGTGTTATAAATTGAATATGAAAGCAAAAACAACCATAAGTAGTGTTCTATTGTTGTATATGTCATCCTCTGTCATGCATATGTCTAAAAAACCTAAAAAAAACTTATTTGTAATAATCAAATACAAATCCAAAATGGAATAGAAAAACTAAATTCGAAAACTGAGACAAACAAGATTACAGGTTGTGAATGAACTTACAGCCCGTGCCTGGGCTTTGTACTCTGCATTTCCTAAGAACTGCCTTCAACCTATGAGACCTTCTTACGAGTCATCTTCTGACTTATGGCCCGTAAAAGATTTCGTATGCTAACTCTTTTGAATCTTCTTCAAAACATTGATCATCCATGAATGATCTGGATTATGTCTCATCACCTGACTTACGACCCGTGGAGGCCTTCGTCTGTAATACTTAAACATTATAACATATTTTCTGGCCTTCAACATACAAGCACATCTATGTACCATTAAGAACTTTACGACTCGTTTGATAACTTATAGTATCAACTTCTGTAAACCAACCCATTACTGGATTTGACCCACGAGACTAACCTACAAATCGTGGAATAAACCACGGCTCGCAGACTACTCCATAAATCACCAAAAACTTACATTCTATAGAACTTAGCCCAAAATCATTCCGAATCCTTTAATCTTGCAAAATTAACATAAAAACACATCAAACCTACTAACATCGCTTTGAGAACACACAAAATTCTAAATTTTAAGTATCAAAAGTATTGTATTTTAGTAGCACATCAACACCCTCAACTTAAAATTGTTGCTTGTCTTCGAGCGATGGACTCAATCTACATAAGCAATATAGTAACACACAGATCTCAATCTTATGGCATACATTATCTCTAAATCAATCACAAATACCTAGTTAAGCTCATCAGTGCCCATATCAGCCAGTAATCAGACAAGCTCATGTGAATCAAGATATGATAGTGCAACTATGACAGATAAGGCAATGTAAATAAACAAACACTTACTGAAACAATCTAAAATCAACAATGCAATTCAAGTGCCCTTATAGAAAAAAGTCCCATATTTCAATCAAGATGTTATATTCAGACTCAATGCATGGTACTAATAATAAACGCTCACACTCACAACAGATATTTAGATACTATGCACAATACCATAGGCTTTCCCTTATGCTCATGACCAAGACTTTCGACTACTCAGACTAGGTTTAGAACTTTATTAGCTGTAACGTAGGTTCAGAGGGCTTTGGTATGACATTTTTGGAACATAGTGATTGATGACTCTCCTTGACACTATGTTATTTCACACTTTTTCCTACCAAAACTATTTTATTTTTGACACATTGATCCCTTGTTTCTTACTTTTCGCACCTTTGGATGCCTTATTCTAACTTTCAGCTCATTGCCTCTTATTTTCACAATTCTTCTTCTTTTCAGCTCAAGTTTTTGGCATTTTATTCATTTTTTTGCATCCATTCTATATTCTTCCCTTTTTCATTATATTCCTACACTTCCTTTCCTATTTGGTGTGACTTCATTGTAATAGCCACCCTCAACTTAGGCTTTTTGCCTGAGTTGAGGTGCACAATATCCAACCTTTGAACTAGGGCCACTTTTTTGGTAGCCACCCTTAACATAGGCTTTTAGCTTGAGTCGAGATATAAAATATTCAAGGAAGGACCAGGGACAAATTCAGGATTTCAAAGATAAAAAGGTTTGATTACTTAGTTATTAATATAGAAAGGGTATATGTAATGCTCAAACGTTAGGAACAAGGGATACATGATGCATTTGGTTGGTCTATTTAGGCTAAGTGAACTGATATAAGCAACGACCTAAGATCCTTTCCTAACCATTTAACCTACAATCTTAGTCAAAGTAACAAGGCAAGTTCTGAATTGAGGCACAACATCCAAATCATGCAATAATACTCACACACACTTGGCACTGAATACATTATTAACACAAACCCTCAGATCATGCTTTTTATCACAATTAAGCCTTAATATGTTAGAACAAATACTGTCAATCCTTTTTTCCACATGGTTGTCATCAAAACTACCTAACAACACATCATACAAAAAATGGAGGGGTATCAATTTTCAACAAAACTAACATATGCCACAAATATTAGTACAACATGCTACTAATACTACTTATACATTCTAAACATTCCGGTTCAACAAACAATAAATGTTCTTAGGAAAAGAACACAGGCAAGAAAACTCCACGAACTCAAAAATTGGGATAGCTATAGACAATGGTTACTTAGACTTTATAGAGGCCTATAACAACCCACACCCTATTTAAAAAGATTTGCATTGTCCTTAATGCAATAAAATATAGCTGAGGTAAAGCATAGAGGTAAAAAAGAAAATATTTGGACACCTAAGTGCTAGTATCTGGCTGTGTATGACCACCCTCAACCTGCCTGGTAGTCTCCTCAGTATCGACACCATGTATAGAGGGTCCAACACCACTCATTCTCTCAAGCTCACATGCTTGCTGGGCCCTCTCATCTGCAATGGAGCCTCGTCTAGCAGCCTCAAACTGCTCTATCTCCATCAACTCTGCCTCTCATCTCACAACATCTGGATTATCATCCTCAAGATGAGGCCTCTTTCTAGGGGCACAGAGTGGTGTCTCCTCAGTATCAAACAAATCAACAAATGACTTAGTAGTAGTGTCAGGTGTAGGAAGCATAAGCGGTGCTAACGCTACTGCTCTTATCTCAGTATAGAGCTGATGGATCTCCTCTTGAATAACTGTCAAATTAGTAGGCTGGGCTAAACTGAGGCTCTACTCCACTAGCCTCTCAAAAGCATCAATGCGGCCATGTATCAGTGTAAGTATCTCCTCAAGGGTGGTTACAAAGTGTATCTGTATGCGCTCCTCAACCTCTGAAATAGCCTTGCGAACCCAAGGCCTGATCTACTGTAGCAAGTGAGTCAATTGGGACTCAATGCAAACCAATCGCTGTGCCAGAGTCTGGATTCACGCTGTAGAAATGTATATCATGCCGACAAAAGATGGCTGTGTAGGAATGGGCTCTGGTGCAGGATTAGAAGTAGTAGTAGTGGGCCCTACTCCCTTTTAGCATTTGTCTGTGGGGGCCCCTTAGTATCTGGAGAAGCAGTAGTAGAAGATGAAAGAGGCTCAAACTATGGTGCTGTAATCAACATATCAGGTAGATGAACAGGTGGCTATGATACTCACTAGAAGGCCGCAAGATTCTCATCAGGCTTTATCAAGCTGGCTTCTTGTTTTCCCTGAACCTCGATCATGGTGTCCACGTGTATAATCTCCACTCCCGCTGCTATACATAGTCGGTAGATCAATCACGGTAAGGGAATGAAGGCGGACCTCTTCATGGCCCGCTCATGGATCTCCTCTGCTATTAGGCGAGCCTAATATGCTAGAAACTAAAATCGTATGGTCTAGTGTCAATTTATTATCCTCCTGAGTAGGCCAGATCCATAAACATATAACAACTCACCAAAACTTACTGGTGAAGCTAAGTAATGCCTTCATGATCATCGCTGAAGTCAAAATCCATTTAGGGTCCTAGCCTTGCTCAACTATGTGTGTGGCAACCTTCGTGAGAGGATGCCACTTCTGTAAATTCTAGGCTTACGTAATACTTGCAAAAATACTAAAAGTTTAATACACGATATATTAATCATAATTGAATAATGAATTTAAAATAGTTACAGGTATAGGATTTTGTCCTAAAGGTAGTTCATTTGATT
>JBCEWC010014326.1:0-14452 GCA_038996855.1 Solanum aculeatissimum
CAAGGATCTACACCTTCTACCATACAAAGCTTCGAACGGAGCCATACCAATGCTAGCATGAAAACTATTATTATAGGCAAACTCAATGAGCAATAGATGATCATCCCAATTTCCCTTGAACTCCAACACACAAGCCCTTAACATATCCTCTAAGGTTTGTATTGTCCTCTCCTCTGAGTCCCTTTTGAAACGACCTCCAAAAATGAGAAGTAAATTGAGTACCATGATCCAATATAATAGACGTCACTACACCATGCAACCTCACCAATTCTCGAATGTACAATTTAGCAAACTCCTCGGCACTATAAGTAGTCTTGACCGGTAAGAAGTGAGCTGACTTAGTCATTTGGTCAACAATAACCCATATTGAGTCAAATTGTTTACGAGTACGAGGCAACCCAACTACGAAGTCCATATTCACTTCTTCCCACTTCCAAGTAGGAATCTCGATATCTTGGGCCAAGCCACCGGGCCTTTGATGTTCAACTTTCACTTGTTGGCAATTTGGATATTTCGACACAAATTTGGCTATGTCTTTCTTCGTGCCATGCCACCAATACAACTCCCTCAAATCTCAATGCATTTTAGTGGATCTTGGATGAATAGAATATTGGAAATTATAAGCTTCACTCATAATAGTCCCCTTTAGGCCATCAACATCTGGAACACACAATTGATTGTGGTAACGTAGCATCCCTCTTGGTAGAAAACCTCCACCTTTCCTTCGGCAACCAATTTCTTTAACTCCACCAAGGAAGGATCTCAGTCTTGCTTTGCCTTAACATCAATCATCACCGAAGACTCAAATCCTCCTTGAAAAGAATACCACCATTTTCCGAGTTGGCCAACCTAACGCCCAATCTAGCCAATTGGTGCACATCCTTCACTACCTCCTTCTTCCTCTCATCCACATGGGACATACTTCCCATAGATAGCCTACTAAGGGTATCTGTCATAACATTCGCCTTGCCAGGATGATAAAGAACACTCATGTCATATTCCTTGAGAAGTTCCAACCATCTCTTTCGTCTTAGATTGAGATCCTTTTGGGTGAACACATATTGCAAACTCTTGTGATCGATGAAAACATCCAAGTGAACCCCATATAGATAATGTCTCCAAATCTTTAGAGCAAACACCACCGCTGCCAATTCAAGATCATGGGTTGGATAATTTTGCTCATGCACCATCAATTGCCTTGATACATAAGCTATCACCTTGACATGTTGCATAATCACACACCCCAACTCAGATCGTGAAGCATCACAATACACCATGAACCCATCTAACCCATTGGGCAAGGTCAAAATAGAAGCCGATGTGAGTCGATCTTTCAAAGTCTGAAAACTCTTTTCACACTCACTTGACCACACAAACTTAGCCTTCCTCTGGGTCAATTTTGTCAACGGAGATGCAATGGAAGAAAATCCTTCTACAAACCTTCGATAATAACCGGCCAATCCAAGGAAGCTTCAAATATCCAATGGAGTCAATGGTCTAGGCCAATCTTTCATCGCTTCGATTTTCTTAGGATCGACCATAATGTCATCACCGGGCACCACATGACCAAGAAATGCAACTTCTCCCAACGAAAATTCCCACTTGCTAAATTTGGCAAACAATTGTTTTTCCCTCAAAGTTTGAAGCACCAACCTCAAGTGACTCATATGCTCTTGTTCACTCCAGGAGTAAATTAGGATATTATCAATGAAAGCCACCAAAAAATTGTCAAGGAATGTCTTAAATACCTAATTCATGAGATCCATAAACACCGTCAGAGCATTGGTCAATCCAATCAACATCACCACAAACTCAAAGTGACCATAACGAGTCTGAAAAGCCATCTTCAGGATATCACATTCCCTTACCTTCAATTGATGGTAACCCTAACAAAGGTCTATTTTAGAGAAATGAGTAGCCCCTTGGAGTTGATCAAATAAGTCATCAATTCTAGGCAACGGGTACCTATTCTTGACGGTCACCTTATTCAACTGCCGATAATCAATACACATTCGGACAGAACCATCCTTCTTCCTCACAAACAACATGGGAGCACCCCAAGGTAAAATACTCGGTCTAATGTAACCTTTCTCCAACAAGTCCTTCAATTGATCCTTCTACTCCTTTAGTTCGGTCGGAGCCATATGATAAGGAGGAATAGAAATAGGTTGAGTATCCAAAAAGAGATCTATGCCAAAATCCACTTCTCTATCGGGAGGAATGTCAGGCAAGTCTTTGGGAAACACATCGGGAAACTCATTAACCACCGGAACCGATTCAAGAGTAGGTGACTCACCCTCCACATCTCTAACCCACATAAGGTAGATACACCCCTTACAAATCATTCTCCAGGCCTTGAGGTAGGAAATAAATTGACCCCTAACCACGCAATCCTACCCTTCCATTCTAACACCGGTTCACAAGAAACTTGAAATTTAATTTGTCTAGTCCTACAATCAACCGAGGCATGCAACCAATCCATCCTAAGAATAATATCAAAATCACACATCTCAAGTTCTACAAGATCACCCGGGAACACTTTATGCAACACATAAATGGGACAACCCCAATACACTTTTTGGGCAATAATAGATTCACCCATGAGATTATACACCGAATAAGGTTCCCTTAGAGTTTCAGGAACCAAAAAAAACTTAATAGCCAATAGAGGAGTCACAAAAGATAGATTTGCACCAGGATCAAGTAAACCATAAGCATCAAAATCAAAGATTTTTAACATACCAGTCACGACGTCTGGAGCTTCATCCACCTCCTATCGGGCATGAAGAGCATAGAACCTGTTATTCCTGGGAATACCCGCAATCTGAGCCTTCGGCTGCCTTTGACCACCAGGGGACGCTTGGTCCTTCTTTGCACCCCTTGGCCAGTCAAAAATCTTGTGATCTAAACCCCCACATCCAAAGCAAGCACCTGAAGCTCTTCTATAATCACCCACATAGTTCTTCCCGCACTGGTCACAATGGGGAATTCATAGACCACCCCTAATTTGTAACTTCGGAGGAGGCATCCTTGGGTTTGCAAACCTCACATTTGAACGTTAGCCTTGTTGGAATCGACCAAATCTGCCACCACCCTTAGTGTTGGAGAACCCACCATCATACCGGGCTCTCTTAGAGTCATTCACCCTTTGCTCCTTGAGCTTTTTACCTTCAATCTTTTTAGCATAGGTCATGAGCTGGGAGATATCCATATCCCTAGTGAGCATAGCGGTGCAATATTCTTTCACCACCAAGTCAGAAACACGTGAAATGAACTTGTGCATTCTTGCATGGGAATCAACTACTAGCATAGGAGCACACTTTGAAAGCTTAGTGAACTTGAGAGAATAGTCCCTCACGGTCATGCTACCTTGTTTGAGGTTGATAAATTCAGTCATCTTGGCTTCTCGAAGTTCAAGAGGGAAGAAATGATCTAGAAAGGCCATCTTGAGCTCCTCCCAACCAATTTCATCTTGTTCCTCATGGACAGGAGCTTGTCTAGGAAGGGGAGCTCTTCTGGTAGGCATCTTCTGAAAAAGCAACAAGAACACCCTATTTTGGGAAATCTTTCATAACCGCTCATAGCACGACATAAGGGGACAATTAAGTGAGAAAATTCCTTAAAGATCGTCATAGCCTCTCGCTCATAGGTATGGCACGTATCACACCCATAGACAAGACTCTAAGTGATGCGGCATGTTGGACTCCGAGGATTATTTACAAACCTAGGACTCTGATACCATCTTTGCCACGACCCGAGAGTAGGGCCTAGATGTGACATGGCGAAGGACAACCTGAGAATCCTCGATCAAGCCATCATCATCATCACACTCATCATCGGTTCAAAAGCGCGTATAATTAACAAATAACACATAAGTCTAGGGGATTTCGGGGCTTTGGACTCAAACTATGGGGATGTTGTCGGGAATGGGATAGCATGAATCACATAGCACATAGCAATTACGTTCTAAAGGGCGGATAAGTATGACTCAAGCTATGGGGACAAGCAGGGTTAGGGACTTCCCACATAAGCATATTTCCCAATCCAAACATACCATAATAGCATAAGCAGAAATAAAAACATAACATAAGATATCATCACTTAACATAGATAGCCATATCATTACAAGTATCATATAGCATAACGTTCAATAGAGTCGATATGTCCAATAATGCCTCTACATAAGATAAGACGGGGCCTCAACATATTTAGGGCTCACCCTTAAGTCATAAACTAAAGGAACATAAAATAAGACAAAGGTAGATGAAATTGGATGTTGCCCTTGGAATACAAGGCTCACCACAAGCAACACATTGAATGCTCACTAAACATCCAACGGTGAAAGGAAATCATCACAGGTCCCTAAATGGTTAGAACATGTAGACAAAGAGTATGGGTTATCACATAATAATGCACTAAGTATGTGGGCATGCAATGCATATGAACATGAGCCTACGACCAAACTAGATGGCAAGGGCACATACATAGAAGGAGAATATAGGAAAGGATAGTATACCAATATGCCATGAATCCATGATGCATGAAATGCCATAATGCTTATAGTATAGGGGATATGACCATAACCGACATCCAAACTTATGTGAGCTACAACATGAACTTGTCCGATGAGGCCTCCCATCGAATCGGAGAAGATTACTTGCCAAAGGTAATCTACACCATACCTTACGATCCGGTCATTTCAGTGTGATGACCACCATCCTTACGACCCGGTCACTTCGGAATGATTTCCATAACATATCATGTCATATCATATCATACCATAGCATACCTTACGGGCCTCCTATTTTGGTAGCATAACCTATGTTGGCACATAGTTTCAGGAAAGGAGTGGGACCCTTGGGGATAGCCCACTTACTACTCCAATCTTTCTCGGTACATGCTTCATTGGGCTCAAAGGCCAAATACACTTCATGTCAAACTTCATGCATAAGTGTAGCTCCATACTTGTCATATCACATCATATTGGTGTAAACACCCATGGTTTCTCAAAGAGTCATATCATAGACATTATGTGATCACATTCTTGTCATAACCCATACTTGTTCAAAATCATAGTCATAAACATATTTGGGACTTAGCCCACATCATAACTTCCTTGAAATCCATGCTCATGCATGAAAATGCGATGATTGATGATGAGAATAACATGGGTACTAGAATTTACAATTTAAATTCAAATCAAGAAGAACCCATAAGAAATTCATAATTAAATCAACAATTAAACCTCAAGTTAACATTACCCATGCATAAATTAAATAGTAAGGGGACATGCATACTAGTACCATCTTGAATCAAAGTAATTCATCAAATAGAGGCTTAATTCATCTTTAAATTATTAAATTATAACAACCAACACTTCAATTGCACTAAATCATCCTTAAATTAAAATACCCATTTCAAGAAAATCATAATTTCATCAAAAATTGAGAAAAAGGATTTTGAGTCTTCATGGTTGAAAGAGAAATCATGAATCAAATCCACATACCTTGAATGAAGGGTGAGAAGATTCTGATCAAAACTTGAATTTCCCCAAGTTTTAAGCTTGGTCTTCAATGGTGGATGAGAGAAATTGAGAGAATTTTGGGAGAGGAATTGAGATATTAAATGAATTAAAGAGGTTTAGGGTTCAATTTAGGGGTTTTAGGAGAACTTAGAAAGGCTAAAATGGCCCTAGGAATAATTAAAATTACCATTTAACCATTAATAAAATGGAGAAGATAACTGAAACAGTCGCTGACGGAAGCATCCACATGGTCCGTGTAGTTGTTCATGGACCGTGAACCCTACCGTGTAACATCACTCGGTTAACACCTTGGCTTGAAATCTCTGGAGACTTTCTGCATCACTTCACGACAGGACTCACAGTCCGTGAAGCTGCATACTAACCGTACATTGGTCCGTGGAGCCTTACTTAGTCTAGAGTCTTGGCCCTGGGGTCTCATAAGTCTCTGGACCACTCCACGGACCGTGAGGCATCACATTGACAATAAAGTGGTTCGTGGAGTCTTACTTAGTTTCGACCTTGGTCCCTCACCTAGCCCCACTTTCTGGATTAACCCACGGACGCCCCTCACGGGTCGTCAGCCTTCCCATGACTCGTGGCCCCTCCCGTGTAGCCCTGCCTTAGCCACTTTGGCCCTTCTTTTCCAGAACACTTTAGTCCATGGGTAATCCCACTGAAACAACCATAACTTCCACATACGAACTCTGATTTGAGTGAAACCAATTGCGTTGCGAAAATAACTCAAAGAGCTTCGTTTTGATAGGTCATAGTCCATGCATATAATCTCGTACCAAGATATGTATCCATTCAAAGTCAATCCTCCCATGCGGTTTCTTACAAACTCCACTACCCCGATTCCTTCGAATACGGCCACTCAAATAGAATTCATGATCATCACTACACGGCCATAACAAGTTCAAAATGGACCTTGATCCACCAATACGAAGTTCAAAAATTTTTGGGTCATTACAATTCTTCCCTAAAATCTAAAATTCCTTGAATTTTAGTTTTGCATGATGCATACACTCATTTCTATGTTTATGGATTATTTTAGACATGTTTTGACTATGGATTTTGAAAATTTCTTGAAATGATGTTTAAATGGCATTTTTGCATGCATATTGGGTTGTTAGCTAATGTTTAACTCCTTAGGGCGTGCCTTAAAGTACATTCGGGGATGAATTTTCCCAAGGGGGAGATATTGTGATGATCCCCAAGCCAGGATCCTAGAAGGTGCAAAAACGTTGGGCTGGAAATGTTAGGATCAGTATATGAAACCATGTCCATGGACCGTGGATCAGACCACAAACTATAGATAGGGCCCTTAGACATGAACTTCAAGAAAGGGAAAAAGTTTCCAAGTATTGAGTAACCCACGAAGCCATCAACGACCCACAAGTCAGTTCACAACTCATATAAAGGGTCGTAGGTGAGTGTGCCAAACATGAAAGAAATTTGGAGTTTTTAGATGGAGGACCACGATTAGCAAGATAGTCCGCAGACCATTCCATGACCCATAGGAAGCCTTAGTAGATGGGTGCGTAGAGAGTGAAATTTTTCTAAATGGGGAAGGACACCATGTGTCAAACCATAACATGTATGTAGAAGGACAACCCGTAAGTATGGGTCTCATGGTTTGGGTTTGATAAAATAGTTTCTGAAGATTGGAAATGGGAAACAGGATGACCAAGACTATGGTTCGTGATTCAAACCATGGCCCATAATCGAGCTTTTGTAAGTTCCTTTTAGCAGATTTAATAAAGGGAAATTTTTTTCTTTCCGCCAAATCTAATCCTAAACCCTATTTTCTTTGGGATTCTACGGGCCTTAAATCAGACCTTAAAGCCCTATATACTCAATCCTAAACCTCATTCTTCCAGTTTCGAAATAAAATCTCTAAGGCATCTTCCTCTTCAAAGAAAAAGCTAAGGAGGCTAGGGTTTCAAGGAGGATTTCCATAACAACAAATTCATTCTTCCTACACTTACCAAGGTAAGTGAGTTTGATTTATAGGTCTCCTTTAACCCAAAAATTCCTACATAATGTCTTTCTACCTTTTCTTTAAGTTTCATGATACTATATTGCATACTAAGGAAGATTTCATGATATTTATGATAGTACATGTTCCAATGTCATCACATGATGTTGTATTGAGTATTTTTCATGTATTTCAAGTCGATGATGAGGACCCATATGATGTGGGTTAAGAATTGAAGTGTGGGCTGTTTTACCATGTGTTGAATAAGCATATTTTCCATGATTATGCATGATTTCATGATTTATGAATGTTTTTGACTTATGATTAAACCCACTTAGTTTTAAGTTAAGTCTTGCATGATTTATATAAATATTAGCGCATTAAAGAAGGGTTTTAAAGTTATGATTTCTCAAAGATATAAGCATGTTGACAATTGCCCTAATGATGTTTATGATGGTCCTCAAGATGAAAGGACGATACTCACTTGGTGGTACATTAAGTTTTATCTACTCTTGAGATTGTTACTTAAGATTCTAAGTATCAGAATTTGACTAAGCTATGTTTAAAGAATTCTATGGGATGACTTATAACTAAATGAGGCATCGTGATGGGGTTCGGTAAGGAAATCCTAGAAGAAACCCTTTCCCCTATAAACTATGTGCCACCTTAGGAGCCCTTGTTGGCTAGGCCAGTGGATCTACATAGGCCATTTATGATATATAATGATACATGCAAAGTGAGGGAGTTCCACCCGGCAAGAGGTCTCCCCCGTGCCAACGTAGGGAGTTACGTTGGATTCCATGTTGTATCTCACATGGTCTTATATGTTTTGCCCGCATGATTTAACCATATAGGGACAGGTCCTCCTCCGTCGGCTCATGGCTAGTTTTACGGCGTTCAAGACTAGTGCTTTTGTGGTGATCCCTTAGTTCTGGTCTCTACCATTTTTCCTTCTTGCCATTTATTTCAGACATTGATGTATATAATGCCCTTTAGAGGCTTTTTTCACTCCCCAAAATAAGGGAGGCACGGTTGGCACTTGACACCGTCATTGGTCGAGTAAGCCACTGAATATGCTAGCTAACTAGAAAGAGGCCAAAGGATTAGGAAACGTAACATCTGAAAAACTAAGCCCAGACCATTTAGGTCGAACTGGTCATCAATATGCCATATACACCAAGGTAGGTAAACTAAAATGATAAAGTACTAACTAGCCGACGAGGCTGCACATAGAGAGGTAAAGGCACACACATATATGTATATGCAAACCAATGTCTGAAGACTAAAAGGTGCAAAAGAACCAACCCAAAATAACATGTCCACAATAGTCTCTAAGAGTGTCATTAAAAATATCGGGACAGGGCCCCCACTATACCCAATTATAAAACAAAAAGTAAGAATTTGTGAAAGCTTCAGGATGAGGTAGAGCATACCAACTCAAACCAAAACTAGCTCCTAGAGGAGGGGTCAATCAGAATCCCTACCTGAACATACACGCACAAAATAAAATGCAGCATCCCTAAGCAACGGGACATAGTACAAATGAACATGTACTGGTATGTAAGGCAGAAAGTAAAATCATAGATAACTATAGTAAAAAGAGTAATAGAAATACCACCTATAACCAAAAATCAAGTAACCTTCATGGACAACACTCAACCTCCTAGTGATCAAATATGCATGG
This sequence comes from Solanum aculeatissimum, assembly GCA_038996855.1. Classification (NCBI taxonomy): domain Eukaryota; kingdom Viridiplantae; phylum Streptophyta; class Magnoliopsida; order Solanales; family Solanaceae; genus Solanum; species Solanum aculeatissimum. The sequence continues at coordinate 9,187 of JBCEWC010014326.1, forward strand.
TATGCTCGAGTAATCGCATGTCGTGAATACACATATATAGATGCAAATGCATGACATACCAAATCAAATGCTAGAAACTGTGGGCCTTTTCAGAAGCTAACCAGTAACCATATTTGCTAACCTATGGTCATCAGCATAAAATACATATATATAATCATATGGGAAAATAGGCCCCATACCTCCGATTATAGCTCGAAGTCCATGCATAACATGTCATCTATTATATGAATCATGAATGCACATAGTAGGCCATAGAATAATTTAGCCAATCTTGGGTCATTGGTACACTTATTCGCATAGCATCTTACTCATTGTCGTAACATCTACACATGACTCATGGAATCTTATATGTCTCTTAAATAAGTTTAGGAACTTCACTCAACACTTAGAATGAAGCCTTACTCTGAAAAAGTTCATAAAGATGCTTCACATAATGTTTATACTTGGTTCCATGCCGATGAGTAAAGCAAAGCATTCAAAAAGAATCAAGTTTCTTAGGAGTTTAAATAGGAGCATTATACGGGAGATTATTGGAAATCAACGTGTTACTTTCTAAGTTCTTCAAATATTGTTTAGTAAGGAAGAAAGAATGATTATAATACTACATTCCCCTCATAATTTGGCTTTATTTTTGGTGACACCAAACAAAGAAGAGCAACACCTCAAATATATAGACGGGTAGTCAACAAAACTAAGAAATTGATATATGATACTGAGAGTCCAGTTTAAACGAATGAATGGAATGCCAATCTAATATCATCATGAAATTAATTTAGCTGCAATCCCAATGTCTTTTACAGAAGGTCTTTCTAGCAACAGAATAGTAAAATATTACTTTGAAATTTTGGGAATTCCCCAGATTGCATGCTAAAAGGAGGGACGGAGTTTAACCTTAACATACCTATCCAATGAACGTCTAATTGCCTAAAGTTTATTCACAAGTTGTTCCTTATGTCTTCGTAACAAATATATATATGGAGTTTACACATACCTATAAATAGTCCCTAATTGAGCATTAATGGCCAGATTTCCAAATAGCATTCACACGAGGAAACGTCTATAGAACATCGTAAAAATAATCGTAAAAGATCCCCAAGATTAATACCTGAACACACCAGATGTAAACCTAGAATAAACAGCAAGAACATCAGTTTTCTACCTTCCAAAAATATCCCAAACACAACTAATAGGAGGGGAAAACAATTACAAAGTATAAGACACACATTTCTAGGTACGGGGGGCAAATTTTAATGGTAAAAATGTGAAAAACTTTCCTAAATCACTTAGGGATCTTCTAGGAGATCTCTCTTCATTTCCTTGACTATTTTGTGATGAAAATAGAGTGTTTTGAGCTTTAAAATGTCAAATAAGGCAACTTATAGGTGGGCTTGACCGCCCAGCCCAAGACTCGATTTTGTGTTCGAGCAGTCATGGTAAAACTATCATAACTTTTTATTCCAATGTCATATTGACATGAGGTTTTGTGAGTTGCAAACTAGACTCTAGAACTTCAATTTATAATTCATTGCCCCTCTAACACTTTATACTAGTGGAGATATGGTCTGAGTCATTTGACCCAAATTTAAGAAAGATTTCCTAAAGAAGCTTATGGTAACTTTGGCCAACCTTTATCTTGCAACTTTCTTCACTCCAAAACTTAACATATGACCATTGTGCTATTAAAATATCCCTTAACAATCTATTATTATCAAATTATACACTCTAAGTCCCATCTAAAAAGTGAAACTTAATTTAAACCTTACGAAAAGGGAAAGGTGTCAATCGGTCCATTTCTTTAATCCTGAATATGTATATAAGGGATTCCTTTAAATTAAAACTTTATGTCCTTGATATTTCCACTTATTTGCAGCCTTATAATCCTTAGGTTTTATACAAAATCATATATTCCTTATATAACATGTCACACTATGTATATTATGAAAGACAAGAAACGCGAGGCCTCAGAGTCCCGCCCTGCCGCCCACTAAGAACATTCGTTTGCGAATGTGTCAAGACAGCCCCTTTGTTGCATTACCATCTACAAAAACTCTTATTTTTGAGGATATCCTTGTTACCCTTGCAAACCATAAATCAACTTCAAAAACTCCAACTACTAATGTTCGTATAACTATCCCATGAAAAAACATACAAATTACACTTTCAAATCAATTAAATTTAAGTTACTATAAAAAAAATGACTGCCAATTTTGAAATGCTACTCACCTTAAGTTGTAAATAGTTGGGGGTGTTTCTTCATCATTTCCTCTTCGTCTTTCCAAGTTAATCTTCAATACTGTTATTTCACCACCACATTTTTACAAAGGTCACTTCTTTATTTCAAAACTTTCTAACTTGTCGATCTAAAATAGCCACTAGTACCTCATCATAAGACAAGTGCAATATGGATGTCCTCAATATGAGTAATACGCGAAGGATCTCCAATGCACTTCTGCAACATAGACACATGAAACACCGGATAGACTACTCCAAATTCTGGAGGCAAAGCAAGCTCATATGCCACCTTGCTAATTTTTTGAATAATCATATACTGTCCCACATACCTAGGACTGAGATTCCCTTTCTTTCCAAACTGCATAATACCCTTCATATGTGATACTTTTAAGAAAACCCAATATTCTACATCAAACTCTAAGTCTCGTCGTCGAACATCTGTATAAGACATCTACAGACTTTGGGCTATTTACAATCGTTCTCTAATAAGTTTCACTTTTTCCATCTCTTTTGGACTGGATTAAGGCCTAGAAACTCTCCCCAACCTCAAACCAACCAATCGATAACCTATACCTTTGCCCATATAGTGTTTCATAAGGAGTTATTTGAATACTAGCTTGGAACCTATTATTATAAGTGAACTTGATAAGAGGTAGATGATCATCCCAACTTCCTTTAAAGTCTAGCACGTAGCCACGTAACATATCCTCAATGGTATGAATGGTACGCTCTACTTGTCCATTAGTTTGTGGATGAAAAGTGGTAATAAGATTTACTTGAGTGTCAGATTCCAAAAATATATTGTAAATTGAGCCCCTCGATCAAAGATATAGATAATGAAACTCTATAAAGGTGAACAATCTCCTGAATGTAAAGCCTAGTTTAATCCTCCGCTGAATATGTCATTCTTACCAGAAAGAAATGAGTATATTTTGTCAATCTATCAATGATTACCCAAATAGAATCATACTTGTGTGCTGTATGAGGCAAATTAGTGATAAAGTCTATATTTATCGTGTCCCATTTCCACAACAGAAGCTCAATATACTGAGCTAGACCTCCAAATCTTTGATGTTCTGCTTTAACCTGCTTTTAGTTGGGACATTAGGTTACCATCTCTGCAACATCCTTTTTCATGTCATTCCACCAATAAATTTGTCAAAATTCTTAATATATTTTTGTCGCTCCAGAGTGGGTTAAATATCTAGAATAGTGGGCCTCAGAAAGAATCTTGGCATGGAGCTCTCCGATGTTTGGCACACATAAGAGACCCTAGTACCTAAGGACTTCATCTCCAGTTAGCTCAAATAAAGGATGTTGTTGTTGTGGAATACCTTCCCTCATTGTCATATGCTCAGGATCCTCGCATTGTCTCTCTTTTACTTCAGTAACAAAGGAAGATTCTGATATATTTTGAACAATTACACCTTCGTCCTCCACATCTACTAATCGCACCTGTAAATAGCTAGCTAACATATATCTTTAGTCATTTTAGCCTTATCAACTTCAACATGGCTTAGACTGCCCATGAACGTTCGTCTAAGTGCATCAACAATAACATTAGCTTTGCTGGGATGGTATAAAATTTCAACATCATAGTCCTTTAGTAATTCTAGCATCTCCTTTGCCATAGGTTCAATTCTTTTTGCTTAAATAAATATAGGAGGCTCTGGTGGTCGGTAAAAACATCAATATGAACCCCATATAGATAATGGCACCAAATCTTTAGGGAAACAATGATAGTGGCAAGCTCCAGGTATGAGTAGGATAGTTTTGTTCGTGTTTCCACAACTATTTGGAAGCATATGTTATAACCCTACCATGCTGCATAAGAACACAACGTAGGCAAATTCTTGAGGCATCACAATATACAACATAACCTTTAGTGCCATCCAGAAGAGATGAGATAGGTGCAGTGATAAGCCTTTTCTTTAGCTCTTGGAAACTCTGTTGACATGCTTCAGTCCACTGAAACTTAGTTTCTTTATGTGTCAATTTCATTAGTGGTGCAGAGATGAGGATAATCCCTCAACAAACTTTTTATAATATCCTTCCAAGCCCAAAAAGCTATAGATCTCTGTCAGATTCAAGAGTCTCGGCCAGGCCATTACTGCTTCAATCTTCTAGCCATCAACCTTGATACCATCTCTAGTAATAACATGTCCAAGAAAAGCTATAGAAGTTAACCAAAATTTATATTTAGAAAATTTAGCATATAACTTTTTGTCCTAGAGAGTATGTAATATAGCTCACAAGTGGTCTGCATGCTCAACTTTTGACCATGAATATATAAAGATGTCGTCAATAAACACCATCACAAATTCATCCAAGAATGGTTTAAAGACTCGATTCATTAGATCCATAAAAGTTATTGGGGAAATTGTAAGTCCAAAAGACATGACATGGAACTCAAAATGGTTATACCTCGTCCTAAATGCTTACTTTAGAATATCAGTATCCCTAACTCCCAGCTAGTGGTACCAAAATTGCAAGTCAATCTTTGAAAAGTATTTGGCACCCTGCAACTGGTCGAACAAGTCATCAGATATCCACGAAAGAGGATACTTATTCTTGATAATGTCTTTATTAAGCTGTCTATAATCGATACACATCCGTAAGGATCCATCTCTCTTTTGAACAAAGAGCACTGTAACACTGCATGGAGATGTACTTGGCCTAATAAAGCCTTGATCGAGTAAGTCCTTCAGTTGCTCCTTCAATTCCTTTAGCTCTGAAGGGCCATTCTGTAGGGAAGAATAGACATAGGTTGTGTATCAACAAGAAATTCTATAGCAAAATCAATTTCCCTTTTCGGGGGAATTCTTCGGAGCTATTAGGGACCATCAAGAATCCATTCACAATGGGGACTAATTGAAGGGTCATTGGCTCATCATCAATATCCCTAGTATCAACTAGATGGTATATACAACCTTTAGCAATTAGCTTCCAAGCCCTCAACTTAGCACCCTGTAACTGATCAAACAAATCATCTATTCTAGGGAGGGGATATTTGTTCTTTATCGTCACCTTATTT
>JBCEWC010014327.1:0-14451 GCA_038996855.1 Solanum aculeatissimum
GATCTATAATAAATACTATATCTAAACTCATGGTTAATAGTATATATTCCATGGTTAATAGTATATATCCCAACAATGTATTGTGCCATTTACATGAACTCTTATAATTTAATTATGATTTATTACAAGTATGATTTTTATCATGTATGTATGAAATGTAATTTAATTTGAACACGGCATGCTTAATGAGAATAAATGTGTATCATATGTAGGCTTTGGAAAATATGTGTAGGCATAAATGTTTCATGCCCACCCATTCAATCTTCTTGGACTTTTCCTTTATCCTTGTCTCCACTTTACTTTAATAGTGACCACTGTTTTTTCCCCTTCTTTTTCTTTTTTGGTTGGTGTTTGGAGCTACATTGAAGCCATGATTAAATTTGAATCACATATTACAGGACCCATTTGAGGGTAGTACTGCCAATAGAATTTCTTTTCATATTTAAGGCTCTAACTCGAAATTTCTGATTAAGAATGAAGTAATTTCACTGTTGTACCACATCTCAGAATGAGTAACGTGTAATAACAACAAATCATAAAATATTTATATTCTTTATAATTTAGTAAAATCTACTAAATTATAAGTATTTTATTGGAAATAATGTACACAAGGAGATAGTTTTGCACAATTGGATCAATTCGGTCCAAGTAGATGCAATAGAGTTCTTTCACGCATGAATTGCAATATTGGGTGGGCCTGGCGCACCCCAAGAATTTATAAGCCCAAAACTGATTAAGAGATGAACAAATTTCACAAATAGCCACTAAAAATATTTTAACTATGCTTTTAGTTATCGTGCACATTATAGCTATAGTTTTATTTGCTATAGGTAATTTTTTGTATATTTATCTTGTCAATATACAAAACAAGTGAGTATATTCAAATTCTTTCATTTGCTGTCACTATTTCCATGTATATATTTCGCTTGCCGATATAAAATAAAAAATAAGGATATATTTATGTCTATATAGTTATGAATTTTTCGTAACTTATACAAATCAAATGTATCAACAAATTGTATACTAATAGCTAGAATAAATATATATAAATTGTGAATGTATACAATTTAAAACTAAATTATACCAATGCTAACAAAATTAATAAAATATAATTGCATTCAGTAATTAACCAAAACTACAACTTAAGTACATAATAACTATTAAATATTTATCGTTTATCCCCATATGAATTAATTGTGTGGCTTTAATTGGGCGTTTGCACAACATTTGATGGAAAGTGAAAAATATATATTTGAAACTTCAAATTAGCATTGCAAAAATATATTTACAAATATTAGAATAATATTCTCTCCGTTTTATTTTATAAAAGTATTTGATTGGGCATCAAAATTTAAGAAAGGAAGAATACTTGTGGAACTTGTTGTAAACATAAAAAAAACCAATAAGATTTATGTGGCCAACAAATTCCATTGTTAAATATAAAATTATATTTTTTTAAAAATAAAATAATTTACTATTAAAAAAAGATAACACTTTCATACTTTTATTTTTTTTACTTGTTCATATTTGACTTAACACACATCGAGAAATCTTAACCTTGTTGGTGAGGATTCAATTCCCCACATCGTAATATTCTCCCCTTTTTCCCTTTCCCTCCCCCCCCCCCCCCCCACGAAAAAAAAAAAAAACTTAACACACACCTTAAAAGTACTCAATTAATAAAATGATAAGTTTACTATAACACTCTTTAAATATAACAATTAAATTCGATATATGCGGAATAATTATAATTAATAATAATGTTAATAATTAAGTGAAAAATAATCTCTAAATTTTCTAAGTTAGACAAATAAAAATATATATTTATTTTTTAATATAGTAAATAGGTAAAATGAGTAGATAGACCAACATATTAAAAATAAAATATGATAAAATAAAACAGAGCGAGTACAATATATAGCCAAAAAAAGGTAAATCCTTGTAGAAACACTAAAATTACATAAACCTTCATGACTTCATACATAGCAAACAAAAATAAAAGAGAAAGGAACAAGAAGTAAAGACAATGCACAATTTGAATTATTCGATAATAATATAAGTATCGAACATCTGATTAAAAAAAATAAAATACTATATAAAATATGATCAGTTATTGTCATCAGAAAAGAAACGATTGATAGAAGGCATGACTTGTGGTGGACGAGTCCTTAGGAATTTTCGAAGGCTGTGTTTGGCATACTTCTCTCCTTCTTCTTCATTTTCAAGTACTCCCATGCTTCTATGAGCCTTATTAATCCTACAATTTTAATACACTAATTTAATCAACAAAAAAAATTGTCAAATTAATAATAACTCAACTCACTTTACATAATCATGAAATTTGATTTTTTTAATACCTGACATCAGGATTTAAGAGAACGTTCCTTGTTAGCTGAAAAACACACATTCCCGTTACAAATGTCATGGCTGCCATTAGTGGATATACCTTATTCAATAATGAAAACATAATTAAAGACTGAATCCATCAAATTTAAATCTCGAATAATCTTGAAATATATATACGTACGTATTGTAAAAGAGGGAATTAATTGAGTGTTACCTCGGGTCTAATCCAACGCCCCATTTAACGAATTGTTATGTATCCTTTTATCAACTGATAATGAGACTCGAAAAAAGAAAGAGCTTATAAGTGCTTGTAGATGATATATATTATGTATACACGTTCGTCTCATGTATTTCATTCCTTTATATAGCACTTCTCTATTAATTAATAATTACTAGTACAAATTTATATACCATATGCTTTGGAAAATTGGAAAGCAAGGATTGGCTGGACTAATTATGGATGTTTCCACCAATATACATATGACAAGTTGAACGTGTATTCCCTCGCTTCATTTCATATTATTTGACTCTTGTTGATCTAACACATCTTTTAAAAGATTTAATTAGACTACTATTTGACTACTATCAACCAACCTTATTAATAAAATTTTCTTGATTTACTAAAATGAGATATTTATTTTAAATATAGAGATCAAGTAGAATAAAACGAAATTAAGAAATACACTTATTTCAGTGGGCTGGCTGATAATAAAACTAGGTGCGCCTATAGCTTCTAGTTTTCAAGTTGACCTGCTAATTTAGCCATTTCATTGCTTGTTCTACAAGCCTCTTGACGACGACTATTTCTAGGATTAAAAAAATTGCAACTACTTTTTGGTTCATATGATCGATAGGTTTCAGAGACCATGAAACATAGAAATAATTTCATTGAAATTAAAGAAAATCTATGGGCACTACTTCCAAACAAGGGAATGTATTTGACTTTTATACGTGTAAAGAGGCCAATAAGCATACACCTTAATTAATATGTCGTATTCATATAGATATACTTCCTTCCTTTTAAAAGGAATGACTTTTTTTTGTGGCAATATTTTATTTTCAGTTTTTCACGTGATATATTTAAGATCACAAAATTAAAGAGTAATTTGATATATTTAATATAACTTTAATTTATAATACAAAATCAAAAAAAATTTATTTATTATCTTAAATTTCATGTCAAGTTATAGAATTTATGTCAGATATATCACTATTAAAGCGAGTCAAATTGAATGTGATGGGTAATATTGGAATATTATAATTGGGGATGAACCAGTAATTACGAAATTGTGTACTCAATTCCTTCTTCCTTTGTAGAATTTGTGTTGTTCTTATCTAGAGTTTAGATGGGTAAGAACCATTCATAAAATATTCCTTAACCAAGTTCTATTTATTTATAGGGTATATAACGTAACTAGGTAAACATATCATATATATTTATATTATGTAATTATAATTTAAAAAAAATTACAATTTATAATTATAGTTGGAATTTTATGGCTATTTTCTCTCTTATCTCTTCATCTTTTTCGCCTCTCTCCCCTCTCTCTCCAATCTCTTGTCAGATATACAAATACATATGTATACTAGTTGCATATATACAATTATTTGACATATATACACATTCAATTTAACAGATATACATATACAGTTCGACTCTCTCCACTCTTTACCCTCTATCACTTGCCTCTCTCCTCCCTCTCCCAATATCGCTCGCCTCTCTCATTCCTCTCTTAATCTCGCTTGTCAGATATACAAATATATATGTATATTAGTTACACATATGCAATTTTTTGACAGATATATACATACAATTTGATAAATATACATATACATATATAATTCGCCTCTCTCCTCCCTCTCTCGATCTCGCTCACCTCTCTCCTATAATATGTAGCTATAAATTGTAATTGTAGCAAACTATAACTATTTTAGCTATTTTTTTGCCCAATTATATTTCAAATATTGCTCTTCTTGAAAAAATCCTCTTAGTTTAAATATATAATGAAGAAGTAGCATGAATAAGACGATCTATTGTGAGAAATTTTCCCTTTTACTTTTATTTAAGGGCTAATTTCAAATATATATAATAAACTAATTAGTTTACAATAAATATAATTATTTAAATAAAAAATAGCTAAAAAATCATAGAAAATATAAAATGGCTATATAATATAACTTGTCAAAAGTTATAAAAAGTATACATTGACTATATAGCATAAATTACTTAAAATGAACTATACACGAAATATATATTATGACTCAAAAGTTGAATATAGTTTAGCTATACATGAAATTTACGCTGAGTATACATAAATATATAACAAATAATAATTTTTTTGATAATTAAAATGACTGAATAATCATTTCATGTAATTATCCCTCAATTTAGTTTTAGACTAAGAACGTTGAAATTACAGAAGAAGTCCTTCATTTGAGTTGTTTCGAACATCATCTAGATACCAGGCCCATTAGAATTGTCTTCAATGTTTTTGGGCCGAAAAGTGTGCCCGGTACCCGTTAACAAACCGAAATATGGCCCAGTAATATCATGAGGCCTCCTTTGACCTAAGGGAAGATCTCCAGACCGCAGTCAATCTCATTCAGAACATAGTTGTACTGCAAATATTCATTTATAATTTATTTGTGAAGACCTCCTTTTCACCGTATTTGTGATTATAATTTATTTTTTATTACTTATAAATTTATTGAAACCAGTCTATTTAATCAATAAGATATTTTGAAAATAATGATATATATTCCGATCAAATGTATTTAGCAACCAAGGTATAAAATGGAGTCAAACAAGAATATAGCTTTGACGTCATAATTATGGAGCTTTACATCATTACTTCAAATAATGGTGAAAGAGTTTTTTTTACAGAGAAATATACATCAGGGGAATAATAATGATGGTCTGTTGAGTTGAGTATGATATAAGCGTTACGTTGATATTGATAGTCCCTTGCTGCTCACTGTACCCGCCAAGCCACATGCAAACTCATACATATTCTTTTGTGTCTTTATTTATTTCTTATTATTCATATCGATAGAACTACAATAAGAATTCTTCGGGAGAGTGTGACAATTGAACCTTTATCATCAATCGATAGGTTGAGGGTTTGAATCATACTAAAGGGCAAGAGGTTGAAGATTTAAATCATTCTAAAAGGTAAGTGGGAGCACGATTGATTCTCTCATCCTTTTGAGGATAGGGTAGAAAGAAAAAGTCTGTATGGGGATGTAGCTGATGATGAATCATTGGAAACTAAAAAGATTTAAGGAACGTAACTTGTAGTTACTATATGTACTAACTTGTATAGTTACTATATACGTCTTGTATAGGAAGGGGACGCTGTCGTCCCTACTCCCTACCAAAACTTACCCCTTTTTCTCCTTTACTTGGCGTGAACTCGATATTGCAAGGTGTTGCAACTTTTCACTTCCTTATTCTGACTCAACACGTGTTTTATATCATCAAAATAATTTTCTCCTCGCGTTTTGATTCACGAGAGTCATTTTGACTAATTTTTGGAGTTAAGGTTTATTAGAATAGTCCAATATTTTAAATTTAAATTTTGGATATTTGAAAACTATACAAAAAAATGTTATAAGTTGCAATCGTCCTTCTAAACATATTAATAAAATTGCTGAAAAATATGTTTTTTTAAATAACTCCTTAAGCTCGAGTGACTTATTACACCCAAGTACTCAAGATCAGACAATGGGGTTATTTATATTAAGTATATATAAATTCTTTAACTGTAATGTTACAATAACACATCACGGAAATAGTTCATTGAATTTTATTTTAAAAAAAGCTTGCTGTGTACATATGACATACCACTGACCAAATTAAGTTCTTGCTTCAAGATTCAGAAAGTACTCCAGCAGCAATATAAATATTAAAGCTAAATAATCAAAAACAAAAAAGGAACAAACAGACTGCACATCTTCTCCCTCTTGCTACCCAACAGCCAGTTGGTACATAAGAAATTACACATACTATATATATTAATTTTTCAACAATATACGTCGATTCATATATAATTCCAAATATTCACCACTTATTAATCACTTAAACCATTTCATAATTCATTGTGTTATGAAGGTCATATAGGCCTTTAATTTTTTGTCTTGACCAAAAAAATGAAAGGTTTGATTGGTGTAGCTGGTTTCTTTTTAATTGCTCTCATTCCTCATGCAGGTGTTTTAAGTCTACATTACTCAATTTGTACTCATTTTTCTTCTTTTTTTTTAACCTCAAACATAACATTTGTTACATTGATGCAGTTGCTTTTGATCCATTGGATCCTAATGGGAATATCACCATCAAATGGGATGTTATGTCTTGGACACCAGATGGCTATGTCGTAAGTTTCTGTTTTTAATCAAATATTGCGTAGATTACAGCATTTTAACTTACTGGAGAGTTATTTTTATAGATAAATTATAAAATAGTTTGTTTTCACCAAGCTAGAAGACCATTTTTACACCTTATGATGTGCGTGGGATACTTGCAGGCCACTGTAACGATGAACAATTTCCAAATGTACCGGCATATCATGACCCCTGGTTGGACTCTAGGATGGACATGGGCTAAGAAAGAAGTGATCTGGTCTATGGCGGGTGCACAAACCACTGAACAAGGAGACTGCTCTAAATTCAAAGGCAACATCCCTCATTGCTGCAAGAAGAATCCCACAGTAGTAGATTTGCTCCCTGGAGTTCCTTATAACCAGCAATTTACCAATTGCTGCAAAGGTGGAGTCTTGGCTTCTTGGGGCCAAGATCCTCAATCTTCTGTCTCTGCTTTTCAAGTAAGCGTGGGTCAAGCTGGTACCTCGAACAAGACTGTTAAACTTCCTAAGAATTTCACTTTGCTTGGTCCTGAACCTGGATACACTTGTGGCCCTGCTAAGATTGTTCCGCCTACCAAATTTTTCACACCTGATCTTCGACGCAAAACTCAAGCCTTAAGTAAGTCACATTCATCAAGTTAATTTCACGTCTGGTTCATTGAACTTTATCAATTAATCACTGATCCTTCTGCAGTGACATGGAATGTAACGTGCACATACTCCCAATTTCTAGCACGAAAACATCCGAGTTGTTGTGTCTCCATGTCAAGTTTCTACAACGAAACCATCACTGCTTGTCCTTCTTGTGCTTGTGGTTGTGAGAACAAAAACAAATGCATCAAGTAAGTCTCCAATTACAGGCATAAATTCACAGAGCACAAATTTGACTTCATAAATAGTAGTTAACTTCTTGTGACAAATATAATGTATAGGAGCGACTCCAAACTACTGAGTGTGGTGGGGGTAAACACTCCACGAAAAGACAATGCACCGTCAATACAGTGTACACACCATATGTGCCCAGTTCGAGTGCATTGGCATGTGAAGCTCAACTACAAGGACTATTGGCGAGTCAAGCTTACTGTGACCAACTTCAATTACAGGATCAATTACACACAATGGACTCTTGCTGTTCAACATCCAAATCTTAACAATATTACACAAGTTTTTAGCTTTGATTACAAGCCTCTGGTTCCCTATCAATCAGTCAGTAAGTCCCTAATCTCTATTAAGTACTCTCATAGATGCAACAAGATTAGAGGTGGCAAGAGTAACCCATTTTTTAGTAAACCCGTCCAACTCATTCATATTTAAACGGGTTGACTTATGATCCCTTTAAAGACTTGATCCAATGGTTTAAAGCCGAAATGATCCATCAAACTATCATGTCAAAAACATGATAATTAATATAATCTAATGGCCAAAATGTAATCCAAACGAAAACATACGAAATCAAATTTACAGATTGTGACCAGTTGTGACCTCGCCCCTTCGCTATCTCTAAACATGATCATGATATGGGCAAACATATTAATCATGTGGCAATCTAAAATTCATATGCAGATGACACGGGAATGTTCTACGGCATGAAGTTTTACAATGACTTACTGATGGAAGCAGGGCCATCTGGGACTGTTCAATCGGAAGTGCTTCTCCAGAAGGACAAGGAAACTTTCTCCTTCAAGCAAGGATGGGCATTTCCCCGGAAAGTCTACTTCAATGGTGACGAGTGCATGCTTCCACCACCAGACACTTATCCATACTTACCCAACTTTGGCCATCATATCCCTGTTGCCTTCACAACATTGTTATTTTCCCTGCTTTTCCTTTTTATTGTACTCTTTTGATCTTTTCTCTAGTTCTGTCGGTCATTGAAAATTTTGAAGCTAAGCAACCACATGCTCCTGGTATGTTGGGATCACAGATATATAAAATTCTTTCAAAGGACAAATTCAGTGTGTCATAGGAATAACACACTGAATTCCACAGGGTCATTATAGGCCAAATATATGAAAATTTCATTCATGTCATGAAACGCTGACTGAATGTTGTACATTGCTTAAGGAAGACAATGTTACATTCACAAAAGAAGGTTTAATTGAATCGAGGAAAAGAAAATGTACCTCAGGCTGAGGTCCTCAGCAAAATCGTACCACCATAGATCAAATAAAATGCAACTACAGCTGCAAAGTATCTTCTTTACAATAATATAGGCAATTACATGTGTTTGTGAATTGGTTTTTATTTTCACAGAGATTAGAAACACTATGAACTTGGCAAACCTAGAAAGTACAAAAAACATGTGACACAACTGCTAAAGGAGACTATGGTAGCAGCACTTTTTAGGATGAAACAAACATACGCTCACCACCAATCAGAACGCATGGCCATTGCTTGGACATAACAACTCACACGCCTATCTCGCCAATAACACGAGTGTCAACCCAAAGATAACTATCTAAAACAGACATACTTTAAACTATTCAAAAATGATAATTTTTTAAATGTATGCAAGGACAACTGCCACCGAAGACATCAGTGTTACTACTAGTTTAATCAGAGAGACCTCCCATCGTGAACCAGCATTTGGCAAGTACGGATATGCATCAGGAGGCGGCATCACACAGTTATCACCATTGAAATAAACTCTGTGAGGAAAAGCCCACCCCTTCTCAAAAGTGAAAGTTGATGCATCCTTCCGGAATAGTAGCTCTGACTGCACATTTCCATAAGGACCTGCTTGCATGAGCAGATCATTGTAGAATTTCACACCCCAGAGCATAGCAGTGTCATCTGTAAAAACATCCATAAGGTTAGTCGTATCATTTTTAATCTCTCAGCTGATCCTGTAAGGTATATATAGGTACCAAAAATTAAGCATAGTAACAACCAGAAGGTAACGACAATCATAGATAAAAAATTGTAGAAGCAGATCCCATTTAAGAATATCCCACAAATTGTCACATTCTAAAACTAGATGCTTAGATTCCAAAATTACCTTCCAATTTATGTGCCTCCGAAAAGCTCTTACGTAAGGAGATAGAAGAATAAACATGAAATATGTCAACTTTGCTTACCATGTGTGAAATAAGCAGTAGTGAGAATGTTATTAGAAGGACAAAAAAGCTGCTAATACATCTAATTTACAATTGAAACAACGGCAGATAAATGTCTGAGGATTTACAATCTGAATGAGGACTTACTGATTGCACCATAAGGAGTCAGTGACTTGTAATTAAAGCTGAATAATGTAGTGAGGTTATCAAAGTTTGGATGTTGGACAACTAAGTTCCATTGTGTATAATTCATCCGGTAATTGAAGTTTGTTATAGTGATCTTCACTCTCCAATATTCCTTGTAATTGAGTTTCACATGCCAATGAACTCTAATTGGGCACATATGATTTGTGCATTGTACCAAAGGAGCGTAGTTGGCCTTCCCATGGTCTGATACAACTGAAGCTAGGTGTGGTGTTTCTGGACTGCAATGAAGCTTGAGAAGAAAGTAATTAATAAAAAACCTCAATAATAACAATGCTAAGAATTGATGAAAAAATTTTATGGGTCATACTCTACACAACTCCCACGCTGAGTGCCATTACTCTGGCAGCCACAAGTGCACGTTGGGCAGGGCACAATCGTGTCATTGTAGAAGGATGAGAGGGAGACACAACATGTAGGAGTTTTTTGAGCTAGGAACTGTGAGTAAGTGCATGTGACATTCCAAGTCACTGTCAAGGACAACGTAAAAGGTTAGAACCCAATCTTCAATAGATTGCAACTGTGTGTATCTTAATGAGCTTGACTAAAGTTTGTAAGGTTAAGATGTTCAGGCAGTTTCATCTATGCTTCGAACGGAAAACAATGGCCTACCAAGAAAAGGTTCTCCATATTTTTAATTTACTTTTTAGACGACAGGTCGAGGCGCTACTGTTAGGCACACAAGTTGCCAATCATAAGAATGGAAAATACATAGACCTAAGCCAAGTAACTTACTCATAGCCTGTGTCACTCTTCTTCTATCTGCAGAGACGAACTTAGTCGGTTTTACAATTTTCGCGGGTCCACAAGTATAGCCAGGCCCTGGAGCCTTTAATGTAAAGTTCTTGGGTACTCTAACTGTTTTATTGGTTGTTCCAGCAGCACCAACACTAACTTGGAATGAGCTGACAGCAGTGGCCGGATCTTGTCCCCATGAGTTGATCACTCCTCCCTTGCAGCAATTTGCAATCTGTTGGTTGTAAGGAGTTCCAGGCAGCAAGTCAACAACTGTTGGATCTTTCTTACAGCAATGTGGAATATTTCCTTTATATTTTGAACAATCTCCTTGCTCGGTTGTTTGACTTCCCATCATGGTCCATATGACTTCCTTCTTTGCCCATGTCCAGCCCAAAGTCCAGCCCGGTGCTTGAATATGCCTATATTGTTGAAAGTTGTACATTGTCACCACAGCCTGTTAACTTCCAAACGGTTAATGATCAGAAGCTTCCAGTTTGAGAAATGCTTATGAGAAGCTATCCAGATGAATAAACTTCCAATCTATATCTAGCTACTGAGGAACAAGAAACTAAGTTCTATATTAACGCGTTAAACAAAATTATTTAGAAACTGCACCCGAATTCAGGAAAAAATAACTTAACTTGAAAAAGAAGGTGAAGGGTTAAATCCATTTAGCTAATATGAAAAAAAAACTCAGAAAACTGAAAGAGCAATACGCATATCAGCTTGGGAGTTGCAGAAGGTGAAATACTTGCTGTATAGTTCGGATTAGCCTACCCTATAGGCTGAAGGTGATCTAAAGATCCATCTAAGGAAGGTCTAAATTATCAATAGACGATCAAGATTACTGTTACCACATATCCATCAGGTGTCCAGCTGATGACATCCCATTTTATAGTAATGTTTCCATTTGGATCAAGTGGATCAAAGGCATCTGATGGAAAAAGGGAAAAACAAAAAGTATTAGCTAAAAACCACCTACACCTTCCTACGCACAGTAATCTATTTTACAATGCAATAGTGGCAGGGAAGTGAAGACATGTTTCAGATATGATGTTTAATATCGGTCCACAAAATAGACCAAACAATGAATATGTTTCTCAAGGAAATTTTTTTCCGAGAAGGTACTTCTTCAATCCTACACAAGTGAGTTACCTCATAGCTTATACAATGCAGTGAACTCTTTTATCAGTCACACTCTGGTAGCACATGCACAATTTAAACGTAGAAATCTTAACCTTCATTTTAAATGCAACTTGTTATATAAATAGGGTACCTACGGTTCTGCAATCTCACAATATGAACAACTATAAAGAGAAGAAAATTATTGTTTCAGATTGCTTATCAATTCTAGATTAATTTCTAAGTTCATATTCAACAGAGAACGACTAAAGTACAGAACCACTGATTCAAGCATGGAAGTCAATAATAATGATTTTCCTTCAATCTTATGTTTTGGAGAATTCAAAGCGGCAAAGAAGAGCCATATTTTATATTTCATGACATCATTTTAATCATAAAACTTGACCATGGTACCACAGTGACTATAACAAGAACTATTACTCTTTCCATTTACCCTGGTAAAGTCAAGGTAATATCCTCGTAAGTTTGTTCTTTTAGTAACAGGGGAGGAAAGGCGCTCACATCACATCGATACTTCTCAAGGTTTAAATTAATCCAAGATTTTAATTTCTCTATAGTGAAATTATTACCACAGTTAAAAATGTTTGATTTCATGCAGTATATTCATTTTGTACTAGAAAAGACACTAAAAATTTAATCATGAAGTTCAATTTTTCAAGAATAGACCATATCAACACCCAATGTCCTGTTGCCTAATAGGATTTTGCTCGACTAGAAACATAATACTGAAATTTTCAGTACACAGAGTCCGTTGATACTTGATATATTTGTCCAAACTTAGCAAGGAGATATAATCGTTACTATAAAAATCAAATTTTTGATTCTTAAATCATGGATAAACATGCTAATCTCTCAGAAAATAGCCAAAAAAAGTAATTTTTGGCTTTCAAGAAACAACCCCACATTGAGAGAAACGGGTTGATATATGATATGCTCACTCAACCAACAACAGTTATCTTAAAAGCTTCTAGTTTTGTTCAACAAAAAAAGGTGACTTTCTGACATAATAGTTATTTTCTTTCTATTTCAATTTTACACATCTTATATATCTTTGGTTTAAGACTCTGATTCAAAAGTACTGTCTGATTTCTTAAAGTTTGTGCCAAGTGAAAATCAGACCAGCAAACTGAAATGGAGTAAGTTGAAACCAACCTAATCAAAATAGTAAAATCCAAAGGAGTAGTCAAGATAACTAACCTGTCGTGTGGAAGCTGAAACAAGAAAGCAAGAATAGTAAAAGTATGGTGGAAGCAAAAATTCTGAACAAGCCCATTCTTGGGTTGCAGCAGCTGTACATTTTCTTGAACCTTCTCTTTTTTGGGGGGGAGGGGGGTTTCTGTCTGCAACCAAAGGGGATGAAAAAATGGACAAAGAGTCAGGTGGCAACTGGAAGAAGCTACAATTCTAAGGCCAAGCTTGTCCATTTAACATAAACTCAACTTTATTGAAGTCCTCATAGATAGTGGTCACCCACTGGCCACTGCAAAAAAGTACTCTATTTATTTATACTTAAATTAGTGTTTTAGAAATAAAAATAAATAGTTATGTTGTTTTCCCTATTTATTTTAATCTTTTTCCTTGGGTAAGCAACCACCAGCTTCAGTTTTTAAAATTCCATCTTCAAATTGAATTACTTTGAATTTTTCTTTGGGAAGCATAGTCTGGGAATAAGAGAAATGAAAACGTATCAAAGTTATTAAATTTTATTTATTATTATTTTGCGTTCAAATTTAATGAAGTAAATTGGGGGTTGGATATGGTTTGCTTGGAATATAGGCTACCTTTGGAACATAGTGTTACGCAAACCAGTGGACTAAACTTAATTAGGGTCCATGTACCAAATAAAAAACATTCTATTATACTTTCTCTGTTAAATAATAATAATAGTTCATATTTAACTTGACATATAAATTTTAAAATAATAATTAATAAAAATAATTTATTTAATTATTTTTATTAAATAAAACTTTTTAAATTATTGAAAAATAAATACTATTTAATAATAAAAATAAAATAAATATAAAATAATGAATTATTTATTAATTTTATAAATTAAACATCTCAAAATAGTACAAAAATAATTATATTTGCCATTTTTAGTAAGAGAAAACAAAGATAGTAACTACCTACTCTTTTTTCATTTTCATTTTATCCATTGACTAACCAAATTTCTGGAAAGACATATCAAACACATTGTTTTTGTTTAAATCTCTGCATCTTCGATTCTTACTTTTCGTTCTTGGTGGGGTAATTGTTTTCATACAACAAATTATTATTATTTCTTTAAGGTGTGTTTGGTACGGAGGAAAATATTTTCCATGTTTTGTTTCTTTCTTGAAAATAAGTTGATTTTTTACTCATTCTTTCATGTTTGATTGGTGAGTGTAAAATATTTTTCGAATTTGTTTTTTCTATTGTTTGATTATTGAATGAAAATATTTTTTAGAAAAACACTTTTATTTTTAGCTAGAGAATAGAAAACATTTTTTAGGAAAATAGTTTTTGACATGAAAATATTTCATAATTTGAAATATTTTTTTAAAATAAATATTTAAATTCTTTTTTTTTGTGCGTGGGAGTGGGAGGCAAGGAGATGGGGGGGG
>JBCEWC010014328.1:0-14451 GCA_038996855.1 Solanum aculeatissimum
AATGATGCTATGATGGCTTGATCGAGGACTTTCGGGTTCTCCTTCGCTATGTCACATCTAGGCCCCCTATCCGGGTCATGACAGTTAGAGTGCAGGGTTGGGTGGTCGACTTATCCGAGTAGACCATCCGATATATGCTATTTGGACCTAAGTTTGCAGCCCTTAGTTCTACCGCTGAGTTCAACCACAGAGTAGGACAGGCACGTGACTTGGGAGTCATGAGGGACCCGGAATACTAGGCCCATTTAATAAGATAGGTGGCTACCCACATTGCTGCACCTGGACCAGACCTTGTTTGGGTAGCCACACCTTCAGATCCTATTGTCTAGGCTTCACTTAGCTTCCCCACCAAATTTTTGTGGGCGGTGGTACGCTCGAGGATCTGGCCTACACTTATTGACAACACTTTGATGCTAGAGAGAGCTATTTTGGTAGCCAACATTTTGGCTGGCTATGCTAACGATTGGGCTACGCTGATCATCGAGAATATACATGAGGCGACCCTAAGGAGGTCCACAACGATCCCCTTCCCATGCTTGGTACACAGATTATGTTTGATGGTAGGGGTTCATGTTTTGCATCATATGGACATTATACTGATTGTGCAGTGAACACAGAACCTTGGCTTGATCAAGGCCGATGAGAATCTAGTCGCTATGCATAGGACACCGAGGCTACAGATCATACTTCCAGACATACCAACCTCTGTGCCTCTGACCAAGCCATCTAGTTCGACTGCTGCTCAGACCACAGAGAGTCCCTTACATATAGAGACTCCTAAGGGCAGAGGGCCCACTATTGTTACTACTGTTGTCCCAGAGTCTATATTTGCATTATCAGCACCTGTCAACATCACATTTATGTCGGCAGCAACATTCCAGGCACTAACGCACAGACTAGCACACGTTGAGTCACAATTGGCTCAGCTCCTACAATAGTTGAGGCCCTGGGTCTACCAGGTCATGCCAGAGGTAGAGATCTGCATGCAGGCATTCACTACTCTTGCTATTAGAGAGGTGCTTACACCAATGGACACACACATCAATGCTTTCGAGGAGTGAATACAGACGAGCCTCCGCACAACAACTCCTATTGATTTGTTGGCCATGCAGACAAAGGTTCAGCAACTCCGGGATGATATTGCTACAACATTGGTTACTCAATTAGGGTTCTCATCCGCTACACCAGCTGCAACACCCATTGTTCATCTATTCACTCTTGAGGAGCCCATACACACTTCCCTCAGGAAGCGACTTTACAAAAATGATGCAAATGCAGAGCGCCTTGGTGTTGAGTGGACAGAAGAGGAGGAAGGATCGCCCCGGCCAGATATTAAGAGGAGGAGGAGGCCAGACAGGAGCGCGCACGCCAGATGCTTAGAGGTGCGAGTTCCTCCCATGCTGCTCCTACCGTTGAAGAGTCCACCAGGTCTGTGAAAGGTGGATAGATTAAGACGGAGAGAGGCACTTAGGCGCCCAAATATGTTTCTTTTGACCCCAGTTCCTTATACTTTATTCTTGTGCATTGGGGACAATGCACATTTTTGTTGATGGGGTGTGGGTGGTTATACGACCACGGTGAAGTCTGAGTAACCCTGGCCTATAACCACCCCAATTTTTGATATCCAAAGGGTTTTATTGCCTGTGTTCTTTCCCTGCGGATTTTATTTTATGTTGAACCGACATGTTTAGGATACTTTAAGTATCATGTGTCGTACATAGCATTGATATCTATGGCATAGTAAAATTTTATGTAAAAATGATACCCGCTAAATTTTTTGTTAGCTTGTTAGTGACCATGCTTGATTAGGCTATCTTGATAGTGTTTTTTCTGACAAGTGTGTGACTGTGATAAAGAGCATAATCTGATCAATTATGTAAACATGTAAACCAGTGCCATGAGCGAGTTAGCAAAATTGCATGATTCTCTACTGTACTGTAGTTCAAAACCTGCCCTATTACTCAGGATTTAGACTTTAGGTTAGTTGGCTAGGAAAGAATTTTAGGCCATTGGTTAAATTGAGCCCACTTAGCTTAAATAGCCAACCAAAGAAGTTGATTATCCCTTGGTCCATTTTTTGAGCCTAACATCAACCCTATATTTTTTAAACACCTAATATCCTGAGCCTTAATAAATGATAAATCCCAAGTTTGGCCCTAGTCTGACCTTGAACACTGTGAACCTCAACTCAGGCTAAAAGCCTAAGTTGAGGGTGGCTACCGAAAAAGTGGCCTCTATTAGAAGGTTAGATATTGTGCACCTCGGTTTAGGCCAAAAGCCTAAGTTGAGGGTAGTTGGTATAAGGGAAAGCTATAGAAGAAGGAAAAATGCTTAATGATACAAAGAAGGGAAGAAAAGAATAAAAGGGGTGCAAGAAAAATGATTAATTTGCCAAAGTTCGAAATAGTGTTCATGAATAAGGACAAAGTTCTAAAAAGAAGAAAAATGCACCCTTAGACAGTTGAAAAATAGGAGAAGGGGAGAAGAAAAGAAAAGTTATAGGTTGGTAGGGCAAAAGTGTTAAGTAAGGTAGTATCAAGGAGGGCCGCAGTCACTATGTATCCAGATAATCATTCCAAAGCCCCCTGAGCCTATATTACAAGCTTGAAAAGTCCTAATGTGATCCTAGTCCAACTAGTCGACAGGTCATAAGTCTAGAGTATAGGGCAAGCATATGATATTAGGTACAGTAGTTGAATATATTTTGTGAGAGTGAGTATTTTGATACAGTCCCAATGAACTTGAACTGAAAAATATCACTCAGAGCATTGAAGGGACTACTTTCTGTGAGGGCACTTGCATTGCATTGTTACACGTGACTAATTTAGTGATACGTCACTTATTTGTGGTTGCATGGCTAGTCATAGTTGCACTACTAGAATTTAATAGTCTACGTTAGTTCATTAGATAGCTAACTGATATGTGGTTTGAGGAGAATTGGGTATCTATGGAGGTTTTGATGTATTCTGTGCCGTTGGATTGATTTTTGTGTCTCTGTGCTGCTTAAGTAAATTGAGTCTGTCACTTGAAGACAAGCAACAATTTTAAGTGGAAAGTGTTGATATGCTGTAAAAATACAACACTTTTAATACTTGAAACTTGGGATTTTGTGCATTCTCAAAGCGATGTTAGTAGATTTGATGTTTGTTTTTGCAGTATTTCAGTGTTGGCATGGTTCTGGGCTTGAAATGCAGTTTCTGCACCAACGTGGCAGTTTATGAGACCCTCTATGGGTTGTGGGTCATTCCACGAGTTATAGGGGGGTTTCGTTTATTCTTCCAGTAAGGGGTTGCAAAGGGAGTTCCACTCTACGAGACCAGAGCACGAGTCGTAGACTAATATATGAATCATAGAGTGAGATCATGGATTGAAGAAGCAAAAAGTGAAGAGTTTTTAAAAATGGCTTAGACGAGACCCTTCACAGATCATTAAAAACTCAAGACTCGTGAAGGAGGTTTCGTACAAAGTTCTAGTAACTTAAACAACATTCCATGAGACCCCGACTCACAGGCCGTGAACTGTCCTACGAGCCGTAAAGTATTCTCATGACCAGTGCCGACATAGTTGTCCTATTTCGTTTTGGTTTTGTTTTTTATGTATATAAATAGTTTTCTGTAGGTTTTTTTATTATCAATCAGCGAAAGAACGAAGACAGAGATACTTGTGAATATCTTTTGTGATTTTTATCAATTCAAGTTTGCAATTTCATTGAGATTCTGGATTTTGTTCATCAGTTCTTGTTGCGTAAGTTATTTAATTATGTATTTTTCTAACATAATTTATGATCAAACATCAAGGATGCATGGCTAAGTCCACAACTAGGGTTGTGGGAACCATGACACACTAGCTAAGATAAAATCATATTACTTGCAATTTCTTGAATGGTGTTTAGGATGTATTAATTAACTTCTTCAATTTAACTAAATTTTAATGGAGGCCTATGTTAGTACTCGCCTAGTATCACCTGCCCAATCTAGGAGGTGATGAATAGGAAAAAAGTAATTAACAGAGGTTGATTTACTATTTCTCAACTAATCAGACTACTAGGGGTAGTATTTTTGGTCTGGGATAAAAAGTAAGGGTTAGTAACGCCACATCACAGATACTGATCCAGTAGTATGATGAAATTCACCTATATGCCCGATCAAGGATTTAGGAGAACCTAAATTACTGTCCTGCACCTACACACCAAATAAGAGTTGCGAGTATCTGAAAACACTTAGTTAGGAAGTCATGGGGAACACGTCTCCCTAGTTAGTTTCTCTACTGGTTACAAACAAGCTGCTATTTTAGTTTAGAATTTACTTTTATCATAAACCCCCCTTTTCATTTTAGTCATTTTTATTTTCTCTATTTCTAGGAGATATTAGAGTACATCTAGTCAAGTTACAGAAAGTGTGCTAATCCGGGGTCTACCATATTCCTCGTGGGATCGATCCTCTGTTAGGTTTAAATAGAGTACGACCGCTTCAAAACTCTTGAGTAGGGGTGTGTGCTAAGCGTAATCACGGAGACAAGAGCAAAAATCTACCATTGGTAACTCTTGCATTAGAACCTTGGCCCTGTTGGAAGCGACCATATCCACCATCACCCTTAGAGTTGGAGAACCCACCATCATAACGGGCCCTCTTAGCATCATTCACCTTTATTTATTTGAGCTTCTCCCCTTCAATCTGTTCAGCATAAATAATGAGCCTGGAGATGTCCATATCCTGAATAAGCATAGTCGTACGACACTCTTTCACAACTAAATCAGAGATCCCAGAAATAAACTTGTGCATTCTTGAATGGGGGTTAGCCACTAGCATAGGAGCATACTTTGAGAGCTTTGTAAACTTGAGGGAATAGTACCTCACAATCATGCCACCTTGTTAGAGATTGATAAACTCTGTCATCTTGGCCTCCATAAGTTCAAGAGGGAAGAAACGGTCCATAAAAGCAATTTTGAACTATTCCCAGCCAACTTGAGCATCAACAACCCTCTCCATCAACCACTGAGTATACCACACCTGAGCGACATCCTTCAAATGATAAGCACCTAGCTTAGCTTTCTCCTATGAAGTCACCCTCATTACAGTCAACATTTTAGAGAGTTCATCAATGAATTCCTGTGCATCCTCATTAACTTTTGAACCATAGAACTCCAGAGGATTCATCTGGGTAAGATCTCTCACTCTAGCAACCGGAGTCTAGACTTAAAGAGGAGGATTGCCTGCCTCACCTGATTAGCCATAGCTTGAGCTAGCATAGAAAAGATAACACGAAGCTAATTAGGAGTAACTGAGTCCCCCATAGGATTTTGAGGAATTGGGTCCTTATTAAATGGGGCCTGCCTAGGTAAGGAAGCTCTTCGTGGAGGCATCTTCTGAAATTGTACCAATGACATTATCAATGTCAAGAAATCTAAATACATAGTCCATAACATGACATAAGAAATGAAGAAGTGAGACAGTTCCTAAAACATCACCATAGCCTCCCACTCATAGGTATAGTGAACTTCACACCCATGAATAGGACTCTACTCAACGCGATACGTTGGACTCGAAGGATCATTTATAAACCTAGTGATCGGATACCATATTTGTCATGACCCGAGAGTATGACCTAGGAGTGACATGATAAATAGGAAATCAAAAGTCCCAAAATAAGCCTCATAGCATACATTTGCACATCTTCAATTCAGAAGCGCATAGATATACATTAAACACATAGTTTTAAGGGGTGGGTAAGTATGACTCATGCTATGGGGATATAATAAGGATAGGAATCAACATAGATACACATAACACATAGCACATAAAACTAAGGGATGGGTAACGAGGACTCAAGCTATGGGGTTATCAAAGGACTTTCCATATCATCTCATAACATATAAACATATCATCCATACATAATACGTAACCATATTATCTCAAAGATACACATAGCATAATTCGTATGATAGATTGTAAGATATCCAACAATGCCTCTTGTCTAGAATAGGTTCGGGGCCAAGACATGTCCTGGGTGCACCCTCAAAGTAAAGAAATAAACATAATAATCATAGTAGGTAGATAAAAGTTGGCTTGTCCTTGGATGATAGGACTTATCACAAACAACTATCTTGATCAAACAAACAAGTCGTTAATAGGTTGAAGATGATAGTCTTCAGTCCCTACATGGTTAGATCATATAGGCAAAAGAGTATGCATTAGTACGTTTGAATGCACTAAGTATGTGGGTATGAAAATGATATGAACATGTAATCCTACAAATTAATGTTAGATGACAAGGACACATATATATAGAACAAATTATATAAGAATGAATAATATATCAATATGTCATAAAATCCATAATGCATGAATGCTATAATGCTTAACATAACGAGGATAAGACCATAACCAACATCACAATCCATACGAGCTAATACATGAACTCCTGAGACAAGCCCCCACATCGGAATGAGGGTGGACTACTTGCCAACGGTAGCCCACATCATACCTTATAACCCAATCTTTTCGGTGTGATGGGCACTTTCCTTATGACCTGGTCTTTTCGAAAGGATTTCCATATCATATTATATCATCCCATAAAGGGGCCCTACACTGACACATACTTCAAGAGAAAGGTAGAGGACCCTTGGAGATAGCCTTGGCGCCCCTAATCTCATTCCGTTTAAGGTCAACATCCCACGGGAATATATATACTTATACATGTTTTTCAAAGGAGACATAATACTTTTCAAAATCATATCAATGCACACTTATTTCAATTTCATGTCACACTTGGGATAAAAAGCCAAATAAATTTTTTCTTATCAACATCCATGCATAGGAGTAGCTCATCAAAACTTATACATATTGGTGTAAACACCTGGAGTTTCTCATAGATCCAAATCATAGACATATTTGTGATCACAAGCTTGTCATATCCACATTTATTCAAAATCATAGTTATAATCAAGGTTGGGCTTAACCCATGTCAAATACTTCATAGAAACCAATACTCATGTATGCAAATTCCATGAATGATGATGAGAATAACATGGACAATTAGAATTCATAAGTTAAACTCATAATAGGAAGAATCCATATGAAATTCATAATTAAATGAACAATTAAATCTCAAGTAACATTATCCATGCATAAATTTAAAACTTAAAGGGACATGCATAATTGGACCTTCAAAACCTTAATTCAATTCATCATACTTGAACTTAAATCACTTTAAAATCATCAAATAAGTACAACCCATACTTCAATTTAATTAAATCAACACCAATTTAGAAGACCCAAATTCAAAGTGAGCTTGAATTTCATCGAAATTGAGAAGTGTAGAAATTGGGGACTTCATGGTAGAAGGGGACCATGAATCAACCCCACATACCTTTCATAACCAAGAAGAATGGAGAAGAAATTGATTGAAGAAGAGAGTCTTCCCTTAATACCCAAGCAAAGCCTTCACTAGTCCACTTGAGAGGAGTTCTTAAGAGAGAGCTGGAGTAAATTCTAAGTATGGAATGAATTTGAATGAGACAAGAGAGTATAGGTCATTTGAAAGTCTTAAGATAGGATAGAAAGTCACAAACGTCCCTTAGGAGTAACCAAAATTATAAGAACACCATTAATGAAACGGAAGTCTAAATGTTGCCAGGAATCCCGTGAAAAGGTCTCACAGACCGTGTAGAGGCACACGAACTGTGTAATGGTCCGTGGAGCTATTGTTAGAAATATTTCCACTATCAAAGGTTTGAGACGGTAATTCCATACTTAGAACGTTTTTACTCCAACGTCCATACGAAGTGCTATACAACCCATGAAGAGTCACACGGACCATATGAGGTTCATATGGGATGTGCCTTGGAAACAATATGGTTTTCAAGGCCAAGGATCCTTCAAGATCCACCACACGTCCAATGAAGTGTCACACGAGCAATATGGGGTTCCTGTGATGGGTGCCTTGGTCTAGAACTCTAATGTAAGGCTAAATACTCAACACACACAAGGCTAAGTGCCACCTCAAGGCTCCTCCACACTTAAAATCATGTTTTTGGAAGAAATCACCACCATAGTACTTCCCCATGGATCGTGAGAGGTCACACGGTTTTCTTAGGGTGTCCTTGTAGCCTGCCGTAGCAAAAAACACAATACAATTCCTACATAGATAGACTTTACAAAAATGGGCATATATTCTCCATCCAAACTCGAAATCAAGTGAAACTCGATGCGTTGTAAATATAACTCAGAGAAATTCAATTTGATAGGTCATAGACCACCCAATTGTTTCTATGCTAAGAGATATGACCAGTTAAGGGTGACCCTTCTAAAGATTCTTAAAAAAAGCCTAACCAATGCAATCCTCTTGATCATGGCTACATAAGGGAAATCATGGTGATCATTAACCACTCAAAATGAGTTCAAAATTAGTGTACACCACATCAATAAGGTTTTTCAAACGTTTGGGTCCTTACATCATCTCCCCCATGGGAAAATTCATCCTCGAATGGGCTAGAACAAGGCTTTGAAAAGCTTGACTTAATCAAGAAACATTCAACATGAAGACACATTAAAAAACTCATTATTTGAAAATCATAAAATCAACAAAACTCATGTCAAAAGATCTTTTAAATCATTTTCGTACACATGTATGCATGTCATGTCATGAAATTTGAGAGTTAAATAATTAGGACAACATAGAATAGAAAGAACCTAGTACCTTAGGCTTGAGTAGATTGTAAGAGATAGGGATATTTCCTCATCATGTCTGACTCCACTTCCCGTTTAACACTCTCCACATATTGATTTCTCCAAAGCACTTTAAGCCACGTTCTTGTTGCAAAGCCGCTTCACTTGTCTATACCAAATTTCAATTGGTACTTCCTCATATGTCAAGTTCTCCTCAACCTCAACACCTTCCAAATGTACAATTGAACTAGGATCACCAACCAACTTCCTCAACATAGACACAGGAACACCGGGTGGATAGAACTCATATCCAAAGGCAAATCTAATCTATAAGCCACATTACCAATCCGCTCAACAATCTCATATGGGCTGACATACTACGGACTTAACTTGCCTTTCTTACCAAAACACATTTACCCTTCATAGGTGAAACCTTCACATACACCCAATAACCAACATAAAACTCAAGGTCCCTCTTCCCAACATCCGAAGAAGACTTTTGGCGACTTTGGACCATTTTCAACCTTTCTCTAATCAACTTCACTCTTTCCATGGTTTTAATATCCAAATTCGAGCCTATCAAAGCCATCTTACCCAACTCAAACCATCCCATCAGTGATCTATACCTTCTCATATATAAAGCTTCAAACACTGTCATACCAATACTAGCATGAAAACTATTGGTTTAGGAAAACTCGATAAGGGGTAGATGGTCATCCCAATTTCCCTTGAATTACAATACTCAAGCCCTCAACATGTCTTCCAATATTTAAATTGTCCTCTCGGCTTGTCCATCGGTTTGAGGATGAAAAGAGGTACTCAACTTCACCTTAGTGTCAAGCCCTTTTTGAAGTAATTTTATAAGTGAGAAGTAAATTGGCTACCGCAATCCGATATGATAGACATGGGCACACCATGCAATCTAACCAACTCCCAAATATACAACCTTGCATAATCCTCGACATTGAAAGTAGTCTTGACCGGGCAAATCAACCACCAAATCCATATTCACATCTTTCCACTTCCATTATGAATCTCAATATATTGAGCCAAACCATCGGGCCTTTGATGTTCCACATTCACTTGTTTACAATTTGGGCACTCAGACACAAACTTGGCTATGTCTTTCTTCATATCATGCCACCAATGCACTTCCCTTAAATCTCGATATATTTTGGTG
This sequence comes from Solanum aculeatissimum, assembly GCA_038996855.1. Classification (NCBI taxonomy): domain Eukaryota; kingdom Viridiplantae; phylum Streptophyta; class Magnoliopsida; order Solanales; family Solanaceae; genus Solanum; species Solanum aculeatissimum. The sequence continues at coordinate 9,847 of JBCEWC010014328.1, forward strand.
GATCCTGGATGTATAGAGTAATAAGAATTATGAGCTTCACTTATGTTCACCTCTCTAAGGCCATCAATATAGGGAACCTATAATCAATCTTGATACCGTATCCCCCATGGGAGAAAACCTCTATCTCTTTTTTGGCAACCAAGTTCTTCAACTCAACCAAATAGGGATCTAAATCTTGCTTTGCCTTGACATCAACAATCATAGACAACTCAACCCCTTTCTGAACTTGAATGCCACCATTATTGGAGTCAGCTAATCTAACACCCAACCTAGCAAAACGATGAACATCTTTGGCTAACTCTTTCTTACCTTCATCAACATGAGCCACACTTCCCATAGACAGCCAACTGAGAGCATTGTCCACAATATTAGCCTTGTCGGGATGATATAAAATGCTCATATCATAATCCTTAAGTAGCTCCAACCATTTTCTTTGCCTCAAATTAAGATCTGTTTGAATGAACACATATTGCAAACTCTTGTGGTCGATAAAAACATCAACATGAACCCCATATAAATAATGTTACCAAATCTTCAAAGTAAACCCCATAGCTGCTAACTCAAGATCATTGGTCGGGTAATTTCATTCATGCACATTCAATTAACTCGATTCATAAGCGATCACCTTAACATGTTGCATGAGCACACAACCTAACCTGATCCGAGAAGCAACATAATACACCACAAACCCATCTCAACTATTCAGAAGAGTAAAAAAAGGAGCCGATGTGAGTGATCCTTCTAAGTCTAAAAACTCTTATCACACTTATCCGAATATACAAACTTCACCTTTTTTTAATTCAGCTTGGTCAATGGTGATGCAATAGATAAAAATCCTTGAAAAAACCTTTAATAATTACTAGCCAACCTAAGAAAACTCTGAATATCAGAAGGATTCAACGGTATTGACCAATTCTTCATGGCCTCGGTCTTCTTTGGGTCAACTTTAATACCATCACCGGATACCACATGACCAAGGAAAACTACTTCAACTAACCAGAACTCATATTTACTAAACTTGGCAAACAATTGCTTCTCTCTCAAAGTTTGAAGAACCAACCTCAAATGATCTATGTGCTCTCGCTCACTTTGAAAATAAATTAGAATATTATCAATGAATACAACCACAAAACTATTAGGAAAAGGCTTGAACACCCAATTCATAAGACCCATAAATACAACTGGAGAATTAGCCAAACCAAATGACATCATCATGAATTTAAAATGCCCTTACCTAGTTCGATAAGCGGTTTTGGGAATATCACACTCCCGAACCTTTAACTAATGGTAACAGGAGCAGAGGTAAATCCTTGAGAAATGAGTAGCTCCTTGTAACTGGTCAAATAAGTCATTGATCCTTGGTAACAAATATTTATCTTAGTGGTCACTTTATTGTATTGTCGGTAATCAGTACTCATCCAAAGCAATCCATCCTTCTTCCTCATATATAGGACATGAGCACCTCAGGGTGAAATATTAAGCCTGATAAAACCCTTCTCCAACTGATCGTTCAACTTCTTCAATTCAGCTGACTCCATATGATAAGGAGGAAAGGAAATAGGCTGAGTATTTGGAAAGAGATCTATGCCAAAATCTACTTCTCTTTCGAGAGGAATATCAAGTGTCACAACTCAGGAGTAGGGACTAGAAATGACATGATGAATGGGAACCTGATATTCCCCAAACAAGCTTTATAGCATACATTCGCACATCATTGATTTGAAAATGTATAAATATACATTAAACACATAGATCAATAAGTTGGGTAATTATGACACACGCTATGGGGATATCATAGGGATAGGGATATACATAGATTCACATAGCACATAACACATAAAACTAAGGGATGGGTAAGAAGGACTCAAGCTATAGGGTATCAAGGACTTAGGACTTTCAATAACATCTCATATCACATAAGCATATCATCCATGCATAATACATAGCAACATCTCAAAGAAATACACATAGCATAATCTGTATGAGGGTCTACAAGATATCCAACAATGCCTCAAGTCTATAATAGGTCGGGGTCTAAGATACTTCCCGGGCTTACCCTTAAGTAAAGAGATAGACAACATAATCAAAATAGGTATATAGGAGTTGGCTTGGACTTGGATGATATGACTCACCGCAAGCAACTCTAAATCAATTAACTAGTCGTCAAGAGGTGGAAGGTGATAGTCTACAGTCCTTACATGGTTAGATCATGTAGGCATAATAGTATGCATTAGTACGTTTGAATGTACTAAGTATTCGAGCATGCAAATGCATATGAAATCTTGTAAATCAATATTAGATGACAAGGGCACATATATATAGAAAGGAGTATATAAGAAAGGATGCAATATCAATATGCCATGAAATCAATGATGCATGAATGCAAAGGTATTTTAGCCATAACGGGGATGTGACCTCAACTAACACAATATAAGATCAAGTGAGCTACAACTAGGAATCCCCATTGTTCACCCTAAACCGAAGAAAAGGGTAGACTACTTGCAAAGTAGTCTCCATTTCTCAAAGAGGGGAATAAACCATCTCTAAAAAAGGGAATAACTATCCCTAAAAAAGGGAATAATCATCCCTTAAAGAGGGGAATAAAACCTATGTTAGCACATAGGTATGAAAAATGAGACTTTACATAAGGACCCCTTAGGTTGAGCCCCCACCCCCAATCTCATTCGGTGCTAAGTCATCATCACATGGAATACATATACATATACGTGCTTTCAAAAAGGAGGACAAGTCATTCAAACCATAACAATGCATACTTAGGCTTAAAAGCCGACATACTTCATAATCATGGTTTCTTGGGCTAAAAAAACCAAACAATAGTTCATGTCATACTTTCATGAGTACATGTATAAGAGTAGCTCCTTAATCAAGACATAATGGTGTAAACCTCCATAATTGTTCAAAGAGCCATAATCATAGACATGATGTGATCACAATCTTGTCATAACCAATACTTACTTTCAATACATAGTCATAATCATAATTGGGACTTAGCCCACATCACGAGTACCATGAAAATCATGATTCATGTATGCATATTCCATGACAGATGAGGTAGATATCTGGGTAATAGAGATCCAAACTTAAATCAATAATATAATATAAAATTCAAGTAAATTCATAATTTAGATTATCCATGCTTAAATAAAATTGTAAAGGGACAATGCTTATTCAAATCTTCATAATGTTCATGCAATTCGATATATTAAGGCTTAATGTGCTTTAATAACAACAATTAAACATAACCCATAACACATTTAATCAAATAAACATTGATGTAAAATACCTATAATTAAAGTAAGATTAAAATCCATGAATTAAGTAGAAAAGAGTTTGGGGTCTTCATGGTTGAAAGGATAACAAGAATCAATTCCACATACCTTGGATGACCAAGAAAAATGGAAAAGAAATTGATTGAAGAAGAAGACCTCTTTGAATTTCCAAGTTGAATCTTCAAGCCTCACTTGAGAGGAGCATTTAGGAGAGAGTATTTGAATATTCTAAATGTAATGAATTGAATTGAATGAGAATGGAGGAGTATAGGTTAATTCAGGTGTTTAAGAGTGTTTAGGAAGGCTAAAATGACCTTAGGAAAGCATCAAAATTACAAATAAATCATTAATTAAATGACATGAAAAGTTATTAGGGGTCGTCTAGAAGACCCACTTCATAAACCGTACAGAGGAGTACGGGTCGTGTACCCATCTGTGGAGCAGCACTTAGAAAAAAAAATTCACTGACAAAGTTCTGAGACGGTAATCCCATACTTAGATATTTTTCACTCCAACATCCATACGGGAGGCCATATGACCCGTGAGGTATTGCATGGACCATAGACTAGTCTGTGGTACTTCACTTGGTCAATGTCCAGGCAAAGGCTGGAACCATGATAGGCCTCACAGTCCATCAAAGGTCAAATAACTCGTAAGTTCTTCCATTCGATGATGCAAGTTCCGGAATGTTAACCTTATACTAAAAATCATTCCTTAGGTTCAGACCATGACTAAACATTTCACCACGACCCGTGTTGAGGACCACGAGACTCCCACATGGACTGTACAAGGCTTCATAACCCATATAGGGTCTCCCTAAAATGTGCCTTATCAAAAACTCAACAAAATCTCAGTACAGACGACCTTTACAAAAATGGACATAACTTTATCATCCAAACTGCAAATAAAGTGAAACTAAGTGTGTTGGAAAGCTAAATCAAAGAGCTTCAATTTGATAGGTCGTAACCCACTTAGTTATTCATGAGCTAAGTGATATGAACAATTAATGTTGACCCTTCTAATATTTCCTAAAATAAACTTAACCAACATAATTCTCTTGAACATGACTACATAAGGGAGACTTATGGAGAACATTAATGTCATGACCCAAATAGGGGGCCTAGATGTGACATGGCGAAAGAGGACCCGAAGACCCTCGATCAAGCCATTATAGCATCATTTCACTCATCATCGATTCGGAAACACGGAAGCTAAGCATGTAGCACATAAGATCCAGAGGTTTAGGGGCTTGTGACTCAAGTTATGGGGACAATTCGGGAATGGGAGGAACATGCTTGCACATAGCACATAGTCA
>JBCEWC010014329.1:0-14450 GCA_038996855.1 Solanum aculeatissimum
CAAAGAAAGGGTATTGACTTTGATGAAATATTTTCACTTGTCGTGAAAATGTCCTCCATTCGTACAGTTCTTGGTCTGGCTGCTAGTCTAAATTTAGAGATTGAGCAGATGGATGTGAAGACGGCTTTTCTTCACGGTGACCTAAAAGAGGAGATTTATATAGAATAACCTGAGGACTTCAAAGTAAATGGTAAAGAAAATTTTGTGTGCAAACTCAAAGAGAGTCTTTATGGCCTAAAGCAAGCTCCTAGACAGTGATACAAGAAGTTTGAATCTGTTATGGGGGAGCAAGGCTACAAGAAGACTTTCTCAGACCATTGTGTATTTGTACAAAAGTTTTCTGATGGTGACTTTATCACCCTATTACTTTATGTGGATAATATGTTGACTTTCAAAATTAACGAGCTGAAGAATAAGTTGTGTAAGTCTTTTTCTATGAAAAACTTGGATCATGCCAAATAAATTTTAGGCATGAGGATCACTTATCTCGGAGATGAAAGGAAGATCTATTTGTCACAAAAGAAGTACATTGAACGTGTACTGGAGCACTTCAATATGAAGAATGTTAAGCCTGTTAGCACACCTCTTGCCAGTCATATGAAGTTGAGCAGAAGATGTGTCCTACAGCTAAGGAGAAAAAAGAGAATATGCCCAAAATTCAATATTCCTCTATCGTTGGAAGTCTAATATATGCAATGGTATGCACTAGACCTGATATTGCTCATGCAGTTGGAGTTGTCAGTAAATTTCTCGATAATCCCAGAAAAGAGCATTGGGAAGCTGTGAAGTGGATACTCAGGTATCTGAAAGGAAGCTCAGATATCTGCTTGTGTTTTGGAGGCTCTAGTCCAACCTTAAAGGGTTATACAAATGTTGATATGGAAGGTGACCTTGATAACAGAAAATCTAGTATTGGATATCTGTTTACTTTTTCAGGGGGAGCTATATCATGGCAGTCAAAGTTGCAGAAGTGTGTTGCATTATCTACAATTGAAGCTGGGTATATTGCAGCTACTGAAGCTAGCAAAGAGATGATGGCTTAAATAATTCCTTCAAGAGTTTAGGCTGCAATAGATGGAGTATGTCATATATTGTGATAGTCAAAGTGCGATAGACTTGAGCAAGAATTCGATTTACCAAGCAAGAACAAAATACATAGATGTAAGATATCATTACATTCGAGAAAAGATAGAAGAAAAATCTATGCAAGTTGAAAAGATCTCTACAAATGAAAATCCTGCAGATATGCTAATCAAGGTTGTGACAAAGGACAAGTTTGACTTATGCAAAGAACTTCTTGTCATGAGTTCTCTCTGAGGAGATGGAGATACCTCCAACCGGTGAATGGATCGGGAGGGGGAAATTTGTGGGGTCTAGCCCCATAAATGTTAAAGAGTAATTTCAACAAAAGTTGTAAGCTTTTGGTATTTTTTCAAACAAATCCCATCCAACAGATTTGCAAAGTTTGAAAATATATTTTCTTGTGATGTCACCAATGACATCTATAGGGTTACTTTTTGCCCTATAAAAGGAGCTCTTCAGCTCCTCACTTGACACACCAAAAAACATAGAGATCCACAGAGAAAACAAAAATATATTGAGTTTTTTCTGTGAGGTATATCATAGACTATATAAGAAAAATAGTCTGTGAAGAAAAAATAGAGTGTGAGCGATATTTTTAGTAAGATGGAAAATCAAAAGAGAGTATTTCTTTTGTGTGTGTAGAAGTCCTTTTTTGAGTTTTGTACTCGTGTTTACACAATGTAAAATTCCTTGCTATAGTAATATTAGTTGCTCCTCTTGGCATGTGGTTTTTCCCTTATTTAAAATGGTTTCCACGTAAAATTCTTAGTGTTATTATTTTTCATTTTACTCATATTATTTTGACCATATACTTTTGTGTTTGTCCAATTTTTTTCCAACAAAAACCACTCAATTTAATGATATTATACATTTTACATAAGCCTATTTGACCTTTGCTTTATTTGATTATCACACTAGTCCAAATGGCCAAAATAGATTGTATAATTTGACCACAATCTTTACAACTTCAAACTTATTAATACAAGCATCCCTATGTCGTCATTTTCTCTTCCTAGGCCATCTACAAGTATATCTACCTTTTTCCCCTTTTTCTAGTAGAGTTTGATTCTTTGCACCCTAATATTAATATAAAATAGTTTTTATGTTATCAGATGTCCTCAAATATAATTATATTATTATTAGTTGTATGAAATACAAGGCAGATGACCTATTACATCATGCTAATTTTTTTATGGGAAAAAGACATAAATTTCCCCTGAAGTTGTCCCTAAAAGTCAATTACACAGTTTAACTATTTAAGTGACCTACTACACACCTATACTATGCCAAAGTGAATTTATTTGATCCTTTCTACACCAAACCCAGATATTATGTAGAGAGTGAGTTGCACTCGCTCCATTAGGATGCCACGTATTAAATAAACTCAACCCATTTCGTGTTTACCCATATTCATTATCCATTCCATTTCACCCGAACCCGTTCAACTTCCCCTAAGAACAAACAAATCTAATCGTCAATTTTGACCATAAATCGAAGAAATTTCTAAAGATTTCTTCAATTTAATGAAATTTTCCAAAGAAAAAAAAACATATAAGACCCATTTTTTAAAGAGTTTTCAGCCATGACAATAAGAAATCATGTCAAAATTTCTCTGCTCCACTATTATTTCCAAGTGTGTTTTGGTGGTGCTGAAAAGAGAAATTTTCTGGCGAGAAAATAGGGTCACCGGCGGACTGTTGATTTTTTGAAGATATGCGATGACAGTTTTGTGATGATGGATTTTGGGTGGGCCTATTTTGGTGGATTCCAGCGAGCTCGGGTTGCTTGGACGTTGGTGGTGTTTCCCAAAAATGCTGGACGAGGGGAGAAATGAGAAGTTAAGGATTTTGAGGTTTCACCGAAGGGAGTTCGACGGTGGATAATGGTGAGGTCGCCGAGTAGAAGGGTGTGGGTTGTTATTCTCCCATTTCTCCAACAACAATTAGGGTTCATAGTTGGTGGATTCTATTTGTTAGACTTATACCTGATAATTTTAATTTAAAAAATTAATTATATTAGGTACAGGACGTGATAATAGAGAGTGACTAAAACGCGCTTGGGATTTGGTGTAGGAAGGGTCAAATAAATTCACTTTGACATAGTATAGGTGTGTAATAGGTCACTTAAATAGTTAAAGTGTGTAACTGACTTTTAGGGACAACTTCGGGGGGGAATCTATGCCCTTTCCCTTTTTTATGCTATCAATTCATACTAGTTAAACATTTTCTTTTCAACAGTCAATGTAAGTTCTAATTTTTTTTTCTTGGCATTTGGAGATTTTTGCATTGATAGGTGTGAATTTACTAGTGAAAGTATGAATATTTTTAGATTGCTACAGGTTGATACATATATATTTCAAAGAATCTTAATAGCTCAGTTGGTCGGTTATAGGTATCACAATTTTCACCTTATTAATGAGAGTTCGACTTCCAGTCTTATAATCTCCTTCCCCATATTTCTTTTCGCTATCCTCAATTTTTATTTAAAATAAATGTTGCATTTATTTATTTGATAATGTAGATAAGTTTAACCTCTTTTCCTTTCTCTTCCTTTTATGTTTTAAATTGAGAATTTGACCCCAAGTGATTGTTTAACCTAAAATTTATCTATCGGGTCAACCAATTTAATTTATGGAATTAAGGCCAAAAGCAAGATGATTGATTCTTTAATAATGTGATCATAATGAAAGCAACGTAATGACGATACCAAAACAAATATAATTTCGATGAAACAATGGAGAGAAGTGAGCAGATCGATAATAGTCAGCAACATAACTATGTGCTACAATATTTGTATTTCTATAAACGTGTATATAGATGATTTACAAATGGTAGGATGATCAGCAGGATATTTACAGAATAATATAATCCTAATTAATTTTGTGAGCCCTTTCTCCGCACATTTTAAGGACAAGATCATAGTTGTTAGATATGATAAGATGAGATCCTGAATATCTCAAAGTTTGGAATACTTTGAAAAGATGATTGTAAAGATATCTTGGACCTTCTAGACTTATTTTACTGAAATATTTGTCACGCTCCGAGTCTACACTCTAGACGTGGCCAACCCCAAGCGAACCACTTGGACTGGATATTTTACTCAACGAAAGACTTAAGCAATCAAGGATAGGCTAGAAATAAGTGCAACTACTAAATCAAAGTCTCAAATCATAATAAGCAAATCAATTGAGAAGTTAACCATTTGAAAGAGATACTACAATATTGTTTACTAGTTTATGAAGTCTCTACAAGTCTGACTAAAGAAAGTGTACCGTGACATATCACGGCTACCACAACTAAAAGAAAATAATAGAAACTAAAAGGGACAACATCAAGGAGCCTCTGAATGCAAAAAGGTCTCACCACTGGCCAAGTAGAAATGTTGGATCGTTTGTAATACACCTATTGAGGGGATCGGTCACCTATGTTTGCATCGTAAAATAATGCAGGTTTGTAACACCTTCCAATTTATTTCACCTAGTCTAAGCCTGAACGTCCTTGCGAAATTAAGAAATCAAATTGAAATGGCCCAAAGTGGACCACTGGGAGAAACCACGAGGGGTTTTCTAAGGCCCATAAAGTGATCTACGATCTGTAGATGAGCCTCCATAATTTCCCTTGTGACTTAGAATAATTTTAAGTGTTGGGGCAATCCACAAAGGGGTCTAAAATCCATAAATCAGACGATGACCCGTAGAAGGGTTCTCGTGGTTCCAAGTCCAAGATTTTGGATTTCTAAACTTGAACTACGAACTACCAGGATAACTCGTTGATAGGTTTATTACCCGTAAAATCCATCCATAGATTGAAATTCCAATAAACTAATTTTTGGGCAACCCCAATGTACAATAAATCATTTATGGCCCATAAAGTGAACCACGACCCGTAAATGAGATTTCATGGTTCACTTGACAGTTTCAAGGAGGGATATTTCCGTCATTTTCAATCCTTTATAATTAAAATTCATGATGATTTAGAGTTATTTTGGACCTCTTAAAAGTACCCTAAGTGTATTATTCTTCATTGTGCTCTTGAAATTTTGATAGCAAGAAGGAAGGGAGAAAAAGCTAGGGGTTCTAAGTCCTGACAGTGAGATTGATCAATCTTTGATTTTTCTATGAATTTCAGGTATGTAAGGCTATCTTAAGCGTTGGATTGAGTTCATCCACAAGCCCTGTGATCTACTTGAGTCAAATTAGTGCATAGAGATTGAGTAGAAAAATTCCACAATCCTAAATATTTGAGTTGTCTACACGTACTCTGCGTCTTTATGCATATTTATGAACGTGTTGACAACATACATGTTGATTGTATGAAATTTGAGCATTTAGTTGTACTAATTGACATGAACACTTGTTCCATAATTCCATCTAATACTTTATGAATAAATTAAATTGAGAATATGAATTGTGAATATCCAAACTGAGTAAATTTGAGCATGATTAGAATATGAGAATATTCATATGTTGATATATGCTGAGCATGATTGATTGGAGTCCAATTGGATGTTTGAACTAGAATCATGATTGATTTGACGAATCTTAGATACGTGCTAAGTCGATATGTATGAGTGGTTGATTATTGATTGTGATGGACATGATTGATCGATTGATTCATTGATTGATTTAACTGAATCAGAATGAAACTAATATAAAGAGTTGATTGAATTGATTAATATTAGCATGTTGAGTCCTGGAAGGAGTATTGAGCACATATATAGGCATGAGTAGATAAAAACTCTAGCCCATAAACTACGTTGCCAACATTGGATTGAGGTTATGTCTCTTATGTCTCAAAAGTTGGACATTGATTGATTGTGGATCCAGATTGATTTGATCATCCCTTACCTTGACAAGTATTAGACGGTGGCAATGACAGTGCAAACATTGTATTATCACCAACTCATATGTGATGGTTGTCGGTTAGAGAAACTCCCTGATTATGCATAAATAATTTGACTGAATTGCATATTAGAGCATCACAACCCAAAATTGGTGTGATGTCACTCGCCTAAACCATCAAGACAAGTAACCTTAAACCTGCACAATTCAATACATAAAATGAAAGCAAAAGAAATAAAATCTAAAATAGGACAAAGACTAGAATATCAAGTCCATAAACCATCCCAAGACTAGTGTCACATGTACAGGCCTCTTATATAGGATACAATAGAAAAGAAAATATAAGTTTGAGTCTCAGCCTCAAATAAAATATAATATATACTAAAAAGACTCTGAGAGTCTACAAAAATAGACAAGTTGCTACCTCTCGGATATCCAAAAGCTCGATTCGTATAGAAGAAAGCTAAATCAGGTGAAATCGGTCTCACAACCAACACATATATGTAGAAGCAACGGTAAGTACCAAAGCAATGGCACTCAGCAAAAAGATCAAAAGACAAGTAAAGGATATAGAATAAAACACTCTTCCCCCACTAACCACATACCGTTGAACTAGACACCTGCACTCAGGAAAGTCCCAGCACAATAACAATACATATATCTATATATAGACGAACAACATAACAAGTATTTCCAATAACTGTCAAATAGTATAGCTCAGATACACAATAATGTCTCAAAATACAGCTTAAATTATACAACAAATATATCACAATAGTTTTCAGATATTCAACAGATACAGTCCAAGCGTAACTGAATCAAGTTACAAACTCAAGTATGATGATACGAAATGATATGAAATGAAATGAATCAATGCAATGTCAAATAACCATGATGTATGTCTGTCCTACGATACACATCCACTAAAGTTATTAGATCGGAATTCATGGGGGACATATTTGTCCATGTACTTTCCCTGGATAGTGAGGCTTGTTCCCGGTGTTTCAATACATCATATTCGTGTTTCCCACCATAGACGTGTAGCTCGTTCCCTATTTTTCTTTCAATGTTTTTTACCATAGACGTGTGGCCCGATCCCTTTCATTGAGATTGACTGTGTTGAGTCTTACTTATTTTTCCTAACCATTTTTACATACCAGAATATTCAATGTACTAATGTCCAGTTGGGCATGCATCATTTTATGATACAAATACAGGCGATAGAGGTACTCAACAGGTGCATTGTTATGGACCAACCTTTGCCTTCCAGACTTGGTGAGCCCTCCTTGCTATTCGGAGGAGCCCTTTTCATTTTATCTTGAGTAGTATTATTTTCTTGAGGTAGCCCGAGACTTTTCGTGGCACCTTCTAGACTTGGATTAAAGGTTTCATAGACGTTGATTAGTGTTAGTTGATTGTTATTTATTTTCCAACCTTTGCTCATTTGAAACTATTGTCGTTATAGAGATTTAGTTATTTGTTTAATTCTTAGCCTTTACTTGAGTATTTACTTCCGTTGTTGAATGTAATGTGATGATGAGACTAGGTGGTTCTCTTGGGGAATCAACAATGATTCTTTGAGTGTTGGCCACATGCATAGTGCTTAATAACTGTAAAGATATCCCACCTTAGGGGGAACTGAAAATCTACTAATTGGAGTCTTGGCTCAATATTTTTCTTTAAACTGACTTTTTTCTCTCAAATATGGTAATACTTTCTCATGACTAGTAATGCTTTCTTCAAAATGAAAATAGTCATGTTCTTTACTAATAAAATAATATATTTGAATTGTCATGTTCCCTCAAACTCTAAAATTTATGTATAATGAGTAGTAATGCAAAATATTTTAACTGACTGGACTGCTTTTTCAAAATTGATACGTTATGCTCAAAAGAAAGTATAATAAATAGGCTTCTTGTACATCTCATGCCGAAAAGGACAACTTAAAATACTTCTTTAATTCAACTCATATTTTGAACTTGATAGTTTTTCATGAATTCTACAAAATCATAAATATATGAATATACTGTCTTAACATTTATAACTTACTTTGACAATAGAAAAAAGTAATACAACAATTCACTTTAAAGAAATAGCATAGGCATATAACTCAAAGGAATTTACTTAAAACAAGAGGAGAAGACTTGAATTCAACTCATACTTTATTTTGGACGGAAACTAATAGTCCATAGGTACTAAATCAAACTTGAAATGACTTTTGGGGAGCCTTACATACCTGGGCACGAAGTTTCTTGAAAAATTCAAGAAATTTTCTCAAGCCCTAGCTCTTCTCTTTTCTCCCTATTGCTTTTCTATGAATGAAGTACGTGAAAGTGAAAAAGAATGAGCGTAGGTTACTAATCTTAGGACGAAAACGACCTCAAAATAATAAATTTTTTGTCTAGGATGGAGTGGGAAAAGACTGGAATTCTCTTGCTTTAAAATTGAAAGTCGAATACTGTGATGGAGCAAGTTTGTGATGTGAACTTATTTTATTTCAGTTCATTTTTTTTAAACACAATAAAATGCATTATGATATGTGTTTTATGAAATAATGCATAAATCGCACTCATGGAGTGCGTTTTATGCATATTTATGTAAATGGCACTTGTCAAGTGCGTTTTATGCATATTTATGTAAATCGCACTTGTAGAGTGCGTTTTATGAACAAATTACAAAAATGAACTATGTTGGGGTCGCGTACTCTTCTGGTTAAGCAATATTTCTCTGAAAAATCATGTTTTGATCCAGTTGGCCAAAAATTCAATCGAAGACCACTTTTTTACATAATTTTTCGCTCTAATTGATATTTCAGCCTCGAATTTGTCAAAAAAAATTGGGATGATGCGTTATGCGAGCAATCTTTTGTGTAGAGGTATTTTGATAATTTTCAAGGTGTAACAGTATTGCTTTTCAATATAGGCAAACCCAACTCAGTACCAAGTTCCTGGATGGATGAGAATTCTTCAGTCTTTGGCTTAGTTAGCATTAGCTAACTTGAAGTTGACCATCAGTTCCTTCTAATACTTGCACACGTATTTAATCAACGAGTCTACAACAATAATATATCTAATCTAATTTCACATGTTGGGTTAGAAGAGGATAGTGCGTATAGAAATCTAAATCAAGAAAAAAATAATAAAATTGATCGGGAGAGAGGGGGGAGGGGGTGAAAGTGAAGAAATCTTGGAAAAGACTATATAAAGCATGATAAAAATGAATTACAAATTACATATAGTATAAATATTTTCACATAACAACCTAATATAACAAGATTTATCGTTATAATTAAAAAATTATTTTTTTTATTTTATTATAATTACTATTTTTATCATTATCTAAATAAAAATTAATGTTAGGTTTACTATGATCTTATATTTATGACATATATTATTTGGTACAGGGGTACGGTGTTCTATTTTTATTAATAAATGAGATTAAGAAAAAACAAAATTATTTTCTTGCACTTTTATTAGTTTATGTGATTTTAAAAAAAATAAAACAAGAAAAGGATTCTTTAAAAATAATATTTTTATTAGGATCACATATGCTTAAAAAGAAAATATATATTTATTTATTTAGATAAGGACATTTCTGACTCATTTGGGAACAATTAGGACATTTTTTAACCAAAGTATTAAATAAAAATTAATATTAGGTTTATTATGATCTTATATTTATGACATATATTATTTGTTACAGGGGTACGATGTTCTATTTTAATTGATAAAAGGGAAATGAGTAAAAAATGCCCTTAAACTACATGAAAGAAACAAAATTGTCTTTGATTTATACTTGGGTTAAAAAATACCCTTATTATTGATACTTTGGTCCAAAAATACTCTTATTGTTACCAAATGGGTCAGAAATATCCTTCTCTAAATAAATATATATGTATTTTTCTTTTTAAATATATTGTGATCCTAATAAAATATTATTTTTAAAGAATCATTTTCTTGTTTTGTTTTTTTTTTTAAATTACATTAACTAATAAAAATGCAAGAAAATAATTTTTTTCTTAATCTCATTTTATCAATTAAAATAGAACATCGTACCCTTGTAACAAATGATATATGTTATAAATATAAGATCATAGTAAACCCAACATTAATTTTTATTTAAATTACAATAAAAATAGTAATTATAATAAGGCAAAAAAAAATCTCGAATTGAAGTAGGATAAATATTTGTTAATTAAAAAATATCATTAGAAAAATAATGTGTTCAAAAATAGAATAAATAATAAATTAATTTTTAAAAGGGTATTTTTGGACCAAAGTATTGATAGTAAAAACAATTTGGACTAAACTGTAAATAAAAAATATTTTTATTCCTTTCATATAGTTTAAAGACATTTTTTACCCTTTTCTCGTAATAATAATAATAATAATAATGATATTTAGGGTTCTATTTTAACCATATTTGTAACGCTCTGCCACTATGATGGGCATGATTCATATGAATAGGGTAAAAGTAAAGTAAATAATTTTTGTATTTTTAGATAAAATCGTCTTTTTACCATCTTTTTAAAAGTATTTTATTATTATTTTAATAATATTAAATGTAATAAAAATTAAATGGAGAAGATTTTCTTATTATATTGAAATCCCTACACAAAGAATTTTTTCTCAGCTAAAAATAAATGTTATCATTAAATTCCTACACAAAAGCTCTTTTTTCAACTAAAATAGACTTGATCTAAAAACAATAAGACAAAAAAACTTTCAAATAATAATTACCAAATTTTTATTTTTTTTTAAATAGCCAAAAAAACTTTCAAATAATAATTACTAAATAGTTTTTTTTAAAAGGGAAAGAGGGAAAATGTATAATGAAAACTTTGAAATAATAATTACCAAATTTTTTTAAAACTAAAGTTAAATTGTATATGTTGAACTTTTTAAGTCAAACAAGAGTATTTGTGTCGTTATGCAAAACATTCTTAGGACACCCAACTTTTTAGTATACTTACCAATACTACAATTCACCCAATTAATTTACAAAATATATAAATAAAAATAGAAATAAGGGAAAAACATTGGTTAAGAAATTTTTTTTAAGGGAAAACGAAAAAACGTATTAAAAAAGGTTGACTAACAAGGTAAATAAAAAACTTTTTGTCAAAAAAAATATAATTAATTGGTTTGTCAATTTTTTTTCTTTTTTCCTTTATGATTGTATTATTTCAATAAAAGTTATTCTACTTTCACCATGAATCTTAATTAGATGATGAAAGATTTTGTCCTAAATATAATAAAATATAATTTTCTTTTCTTTTTTATTTATGACTTCTCTACTTCTATAAAAACACTTCAATTTCAAATTTTCATTCAACAATTTGACTTGTTTCTTCTTATTTTACGTTTTTTTTGAAACTTCAATTTCATTCTCAGGTTTACTTATATTACACACTCACTGTTTCATATTTTTTTTCCCTTTCTTTTTGACTTTTTGAATTTAAAGAAAATAATATTAACTGTTATACCAGCTTAACTTGCTTGTTTGAACTTTTTGGTCTTCATTAAAAGAGTCTGTTTTAGATAAAATCGTCTTTTTATTATTTTTTCAATTATTATATTATTATTTTAATGCTATTAAATATTAATTTTAATAAGTATAATAAAAATTTAATTGGAGAAGTTTTCTTATCGTATTATGATTAATTTTTCATATAAAGAATCTTTTTCCAACTAAAAAAAATTTGCTCTCAAAAAAAATAATTATAAAGCTTTAAAAGTAATAGTCAAAAAGTCTTTAAAAAAAAAGAGTGTGTCAAAAAAAGGGTTTAAAAATTAGGCAAAAAAATGGCCAGAGAACATCAAAAATATTGCCAAAGAAAAAGATCTAAACGAAATCCAAAAAAGTTTCTCCCACCCCCCCCCCCCCCCCATTTTAAATGCCTTCAAAATAACAAGCAAAAAAGTGTTAACAAGTCCAACAACATAGGAAGAAAAATCTATTTTATACATCTATAATTCTATATAAGGTAAAAAGGGGCCTCCATTAACAAATTGTTATTTACTAATTTTTAAATAATTATTATTTAATCATTGATACTATATTAAAAGGATGAAAGTCCTTAAAAATGTCGATTGACTTTTTTTTCCTTTATTAAAAGACTCTTCTTTAGACAATATCATCTAATTACTATTTTCCTCTAATTATTATTCGGATTATCACTTCATTTAAACAATTAAAATTAAAATTAGTTATACCCTTAATTATATTATAATGTTAATAGGAATATTAAGAGAAGGGCAAGATTGGATAAAAATCTATAACTAGCAAGCTATAAGTATAAACGAATTATAATTGGTTTTACTATGAGAAATATCTTGGTGAACTAGAATTGTTATTAGAACATGTTAATTATAATTTTGACTTTCAATTGTTATATCATGTGTTGCTTTGATTTGGTCGAGGATTTTTTCTAAACAGTTCTCTACCTCCGTGAAGTGATTGATTTTTTATTCAATACCTAACTGAGTTTTGATTTAAAGTTATTTATTAAAGGGATATAGGAACTCTTAATTGATTTTTTTTCAGAAGAATAATATTTCTTTTTATCTTGTACAAATTTGAATTTTTCTATGTATTATATTTATACTGTATAAAAAATAATAGATTTAGGTTTATGCTTATAAATATCTTTATTTATTAATTCTTAATTATTTCTTCAATATTTATGTACAAATTCAGAAAATTTAAATTATCTTTGATATTTTAAAGTTTCATATTTACAAAAAAAAAAACTTTTGTCACTTCTTTAATTTTCTTTATTCCTAATTATAAATTTATATTTGGTCATAGAATTTAAATAAACTTATCCAATATATTTTTAACTATCTTTGTAAGAACAAAACAAAATGAAAATAGAGAGAAGTCCTTTTCTGAAAAATTATGTTTTGATATAGTGAAGTGAAGAAAAATACTAAAGCTTTCGGTGGGTCGATCTTTAGGTCCTTTTAACTATGAAACACAAGAAAAGGAAGACCATAGAGTATCAAACATATTTGTTAATATGAAGTATAATATTTGGTTCTTATTTGATTTTTTTTGTGATTGATTTAATTTCCGTATGTAATTTTTATTAGTTTTTTATTTTATGTTTTCTATTTAAACAGCATGGTATGAATGTAACTCTATTTGATAGAGCTCTAGAGTGTATATGATAGAGTTCTCGGAAGTTTGTATTGTTTTCTAGCTAAGAATGCAATTTGATTATGAATTTAGAACTCATAATATTGTTAAATGAAAGAAAATTATTATATTTATCAATATGTTTTTTTTATCGATTGATGTGATTTACACGTGCAATGCACTTATACTAAACTAGTACTCTATTAAAAATGTGAAAACTTTTAGAAATATTGATCGAACTTTTTGTGCTTCATTAAAAGACTATGTTTTAGATAAAATTGTTCTTTCACTAATTTTCTTTAAATTATTATTTAATTATATTTATAATATTAACTTCTAAAATATATGGAAAAAAGTGATAAAATAAGGCTTCTAACCATAGAAAGACTCCTAAATCTTCTTATTTGATAGATGTAACAACCCGTTAAGTCATTTTGAGATATAAAGTTTTATATGTTATAAAAGATTTATCTCGTAAATTTTAAAGGGACTTTTTGGACTATTCAATAATTTTTATTATTTAGTTAAAAAATAATTTTAGATAATTAATTTAGTTGATGGATTAAAATAATAATTTAATTATTCCATATTTATTAAAGGTAGGTTAATAGGAATTTTATTACTTTTAATATATAATATTTTTTAAAAAGAAGAAAAAGAATTAAAAATAAATAAATAAGTAAATAAAAAAAAGAAAAAAAAATATGTATATATATATTGAAAGGGCTGCTGCGCACGCAGCCCTATAGAAAACAACAAAAACAAAAGTAAAAACGAAAAGATACGAAGAACGACGAGCAGTAGAAAAAAAAATACGGAGGAGAAAAAGAAAGGAAAAGAAGAGAGAAAAAATTGAGATTTTCATCCTAAATTGTCAAGGTAATTATTCTCATCCTTTCTATTAATTTTTTATAAGATTATGAATAAATATTTAGGGTAGAAACGTGTATAATATAGCTCTAGGGTTCTTAGAATAAAACCTTGATTTGGGGATCGAATAACGATCCGTTTTAGCTGAAATTTGACATACAAGTTTATTGTATTGTGGGTAAATATGTTTTGAAAGAAAATTTCAGATTCGAATTCGGGAACTCGGGGTGACTTTTTAACCCGATATTTTAGTCGAAACAAAATATAGCAATATGGGTGTCATTAGATTCGTATTCTTACGAATATTACATATTTGATAGATTCGACAAGTTTTGTGGCATTGAAGGAAGGAAAAAATATTGTTGAATTAACTAGCTAGACTTCGGTTTGAGGTAGGTTATGGTTTAATTATTTTATGTGTTAGAAAGACTCTTAATAACAATTTATATTCATTGAGTGATGTTGTGAAATTATTCTATGCATTTGATTATTGTGGTTTGGATGGTTGATATGTGTT
>JBCEWC010014330.1:0-14449 GCA_038996855.1 Solanum aculeatissimum
TGCTCTCTATTTATAGGCAAAGGGAAGACCATGTCTATGTCACTAATGACATAGGCCAATATATAATGTCAACAATTGATAATGTGAAACCATAAGTTTGACCAACTACCAAAGTAATGTGAAACCATAAGTTTGGCCAACTACCAAATCTTAATTTTCACATTTGCACCATTTTTTGTTCTATCACTCTTTTTCTATGTTGAAACCAAAGAGCAAATCTCTCCTTAAATAGGCAAAAGTCTTAGGCCATAGTAGTGTGAAAATGGCTTCCGTCAAACCATGTGAATGTGCAAAAGTCATGTACACAAAATTCTCTCTATGTGCACACAAAACATGGTTGCAGCCCCAATTCATTTGTATTCACATTCATCAATATTTTATTTTCTCCTTTTTCAAATATGAACCAACAATAGTTTCACAATTGTTACCCTTTTGGTTATAGATATTCCAAAAAGTATTTGGAAAAAGCTTGCTAAATATTGTTTGGCCATACAATTTGCTATCATTTGACAAATAATCCAAATTCTAAATACTAAAAAAAATTCTAGTATTTGGACCAAGTTCTAGTATTTACATTTTAAAAAAATTATCTCAAATTTTTCTATTTTACAAAAACGCCCATTATTTATATTTTGCACTAGATTTTAGTACTAATTCATTGTATAAAATTTAGATAGTTATATACATATTTTATATAATTTATTAAAAAATCGAATATTGAAACTTTCAAACGAAAATTTTAAATCAAATCATATTGTATCATAGACCACCCTCTAAACTAACATCAGAGGCGTATCCAATCAACAAGCTGTGAACTCAAAATTTTGACTTAAATTATGCACGTGTTAAAAAATTGCTAAGCTTATACAAATTATAAATTTTGAACTTAATAAATATGGTGAAAGTAGTAAACAAAATATAAATATTAATCCGCCTCTACCTAACACCTATTTTTTCCCTTTCAAAGTCTTTGGGTACAGCTATACAAGGTATGTTTCTATTGACAATGGAAATTATAGACTATCAAAATATATAATCAAAGTTAAGAAAAATATTGAAAACACTTCTGATCTTGATACGAATTATTAGTTGTTGACTTTAAATAATAAGTGTGGATTGAAAAATGAAGGAAAGAATAAGGAAAATGTGGGGGTAATGAAGTATCATAGGTTAATTAAAGGGAAAATCTTGTTCTTATATTTGAAAGCACTTCTTCTAATTCTTAAAGAGTCAAGTAGAAGGCTTGCGCCATTGTCGTCGTTGCTTGCTTGGCTTTGACAAATGATGATTTGATTGATTTTTTGGATAAAATCTATGTAATCGACTTTGAATTTTCGCGCGTAAAGTTTTTCAGAAAAGACATCTTCATTTCAAAACGACTCTATACCTGTTCTGAACAGATGTGACTATTCTGAACAGGTGAATTCACACCCAAGAGTTTGAGGTACCGCTACTCTGTGATTGTTAATCTGTTTTATCCTGGGAGGAAATAATCCATAACCTCGGGTACAGTGAAGGATTAAATTCCTTAAGAACACACATTGAATTCTGTGAACTCAGATTATTTCTAATAATTTTGTTTAATTTACTTCATTTATTGTTTTTGGTAATGTTTGAATACAGAAAGATAACAAGTTTCATCTTCGAGCCATTGATAGTGTCAAAAATACCCCTTTATTTGACTAACTAAACTTAATTATATCTCTAATTTTGTAATAAAAATGAAATACATTTCTAAATTGTTGTCAAATTTAAAAGTATTTTTAACACTCGTAATAGTTTAAAAGTATATTTTTGTTTAATTAACTAAGTAAAAAACTATTTTTATATGAATATCAATATTTTAAGAATAAAAACTTGGATCAAACA
Source organism: Solanum aculeatissimum (assembly GCA_038996855.1). NCBI lineage: Eukaryota > Viridiplantae > Streptophyta > Magnoliopsida > Solanales > Solanaceae > Solanum > Solanum aculeatissimum. The sequence continues at coordinate 1,870 of JBCEWC010014330.1, forward strand.
TGTAACATGGTTAAACAAAGTGCCTAGGAATAGTAGTTAAAATAAAACAGGCAGAAAGAGGGATTTAGGACACCATCATTACTTATATCTTTTACTTGCCACTTTTCTTTTCGTGCTCAATTACCAATGCCGCTTCTTTAAGTCATTTCATCTTTCTTTTATTTATTAGTCCATTTCTAAAGTTTCATCATTAAAAAACTTCCTGAGTAGGAAAAAAGATTTGAAAATTGTCTTTTAATCTTTTATCTATGATGTCTACATCCTAATCCTAAAACAAGGTGTTTAAAAAAAATAAATTATTCCCTTAATCCGTTTTTAGTTATTAGAGTTTAATTATATAAATTTTGATTAATATTTAAGATGAAGTATTTTTTTTAGTATATTAATATGAAATGAATTGGAACTGATAATATTCTTCTTATAATTTTTAAATATCTAAATTTTTATTAAAAAAAAGGACAAATACGATGTACTAAAGCTCCCGCTATACTCAAAGTTCAAGAAAGAGCCCCACTCGGCGAGAGTCTTTTTTATGTAGCCTTACGCTGCATTTATGCCGGAAGCTATTTCCAAGGCTTGAATCCGTGATATTTTGGTCACATGACAATAATTTTACTAGTTACTACGAGACTCTCCTTCAATATCTTAATTTTTATAAATTTAATCTAATTTAGCTTTGAAAAATTAGTCATATTTACTTTCAAAAAATGCAACATGATAAACTAAAAAGGGATGAATAAAGTATTTATTTGAAAAAAAGATATTTTCAACTCATTATGTAAGATCAAATTATTGACTATAAGAACTCTTCTAGACCAAGGAGTTTTTTTTTGCATATAATATATATAGTTTAAAATATTTTAAACCATTTAATGGGTAAAAAAAGTCATATACACTTTAACGTTAAGAAAAGGGTAACCAAATGCAAATTAAAGGGTCCAAATCTGAAGCCATATAGAAAATAGTAAAAAAAGTGGAATTGTCTTTTTGTTTGTTTTCTCTTGTTTTCTTCAGTGTGGAAACTGGGGAACACGAGTTGGGCTACTAGCTTTTTGCAAAGGCACTTTTTATTGAAATAATTCTGCGTAATAGGCGCTTTTTTGTGTTGCCTTGACAATAAAAGTACACAAATCTCAAGCTAATTCTATGCCTTTTCACTTTACCTAATTTTTTCCTTTTCGATTATAAGTTGTTTTTGCACTAAACTTTATATTTTCAATTTGTTAAATCTTGAAAATACTTTATATGTGGTCCTTCCTGGTGTGGAAATTAGCACACGAGATTTAAAAGAAAAAAGGTTTATTTGAGTCATATGGACAATTGTATACTAATTAATTGAGCTAATTACTGATTGATTTGTTATGATTACATGATATGAGAAAGCAAATTTAGGTTCATCTTGTATTTTACATTAACAATATCATAGTGGCATATCAAGGTAGAGCCAGGATTAAGAGTTTAAGGATTTTGAATTTGTCATTAAATCTTAGACGGGTGGAGTGAAGTTGCGAATTCGGTAGAGACCATAGGCTAAATTAGGATTTAAAATTTATAGGTTTGGATTTATCATTGAACCTTGTCATTGGATTTACAATTGAATATTTGTATGTATATATAAATAATTTTTTCAATATAAATACAGGACCTAAGTAAATATTTCTAAGTTTATTTAAAATTGTGATCTCCACTCTTATATCAAAAGGACAAAACCTAATAATCTTCGCTCAAATTTTATATTTCTTAAGCTCAAATATGGCTTTTGCACCACTAGTAGAAGATGAAACTATAATCTCTATTTGAAAATGAAATATTTTAGAGATCTACATTAAGGTATATTGGAGTAATTAGACAACAAAATAGAGTATATTTTAAAAATATGTACAAAGGGAAAAAGGCTGAGGCATGTGCTACTTTTGGCCCAACGTAAGATACCTTCCACTCACTTAAGTCAAGAAGATGCTGCTGACAACATTTGATCAAAAACCAAAGACCCCTCACTTTCCCAAATTAGGTAAAATGTGCTTCCATCCATCTTGAAGTTTGTTGGTGAAATCACCTTTGAACATTAGTTCAAAATTCTAATACTACACTTTTTTGAATTATTTGGATTGAGCTAAAATTATTTAACTCAGATGAATCGTAGTTGATGTTTTATATTCGCTTCTATATATGAATTTCTTTTTTTATATATAATTTTAACAAAAAATCATAGATTTTTTAAAATTATTTTAGAATTACTTTCTGTGTTTCATTTTATATGTTATTGTTTTCTATTAATCCCTGAATACATTCTCTTAATTTGAAGAAAAAATTAATCTAAGGACCAGGCAAATTTACTTCCTGCTTTACATAGTCACTGAAAATTATTCCATATCGCAGCAATTGTTTAGGTCTCAATTTAATGTGTTTATTTTTCCAATTGTAAAATTTATTCTTTGTAATGACTATTGTCACTTGGTAATCATAATCCATACTGCACAAACACAAGAAGCAACAACTTCTGATTAAGGAATATTAGCTAATAATATTTACTATGAAATTTCTTAATTACTCAATCTCAAAATTAGCTAACTCCGAAATTATTAACTTTGATTTTATAGTTGATCTAGCAATGAGTTTGTTTAGATAATTTCATAATATTGCACCATCACCAATATAATACTACTTTTGATGAACACATAAGCACTAGTGACGTTGTCTTTCCGTTGGACTTGCGCGCTTCTACTCTACTAAGGAATCAGGTCCCTCCGCACAAATAAACAACGAACTTAGAGTGGAAACCCTCCTTGCTCAAGGGAGGTAAAATCACTACCTGATCCACAGGATTTCTGCTCAGACTTCATTCACTTTAAGGAGCAAAATGATTGTAACCCCTTACAATCTTGAGAGTTGATCCACAAATCCCTTTTCCCCTTACAAGCAAATGAATCATCTTCAATCACGTTGAAGGACAACAATAAAAAACTTAGCTACCCCAGCTAAGATCCCAAGCAACATACTAAAAGAAAAGCGACTTTGAAACAAAACCCCAGTATCCTTTATGGAAAAGGATCTGGTTCGCAATGAAAGTAGGGAAATAAGACTAAAAGAAATCTTAATCAAGAATAGTGAAAGCTTGCTGAGCCATGTTTGTTTCTTCAGTCTATTTCCAGGAGCACGAAGATGAAGATGAAATTTCTCGGTTGCGCGTATTTGGAGTGGATGATCAATTTTCTCGTTGATTCACAATATATATCAAACCCTCAAAAAATAAATAACAAACTATTGGGGACCATAGGGACCACTCGCCAAAACACACCATTTGGCACAATCTCATTGGTCAACTAGAACACAATATCAGAGTTTGTCATATCATCAAAATAACATTGATCTAACACTTACCTACACAGAGACTCAATTTGCATTAATATTATATCCTTCTATAGCAAAAGAAAATCATAGTTATGGTACCTCTAAATACTTTATTACTGTAATTAATAAAGATCAATGCTCTTTGTTAAGATTACCATTATTATCTACTCAATTTACCTGTGATAAAATTTAATTTAAATTCATTAAATATATCAAACACAATAATATAGCATATTTAAATTGAACCACTTGATCTTGTTTGGATGGTTGTTACCCGTTGTATTGTATTGTTAATTTAAATACAATATTTGTTTTGATTGTTTTTTAAATTATATTATATCGTATCATTTAATTCCATCATTAGGTAACGACGAAAAAACCCATTTTATGTAACGATTGATTTGGTGTGGTTGCATCGTTACTTTAATATCTTCTTCTCATTTTTTACTTTATTTATTTATTTATTTAATAATTCTACTTTATCATTTACCCTATTTTTTCATGGTATCCACATACCTACAATTTCTTATAAGTTTAGCATTCAAATTTTGGATGTATGACATTATGTAACGACGGAGAACAATACAATCTATCCAAACATTGTAATGATTGAAATAATACAGTACGATACAATACAATACAACACAATACATTATGAAATAATACATAACAACCATCCAAACAAATAAAGAAAAACAACATTATATCATCTTAACTTCAAATATCATTTACTTTACCAAAGTCTTCCATGTAAAATTAAAAGATAAAATAATCTGGTACTTAGTATAATATCAAAACTTATACTACCTTGAATTTTTTTTAAAAAACACTTGTACTATCAAATATAAGGATTTTTTTTAAATATAAGGACGTCATTAACATATAAACATATTATCATGTAATTATTATTTATCATATTAATGTTAATATATTTATTCACTTCACCTGAAGAAAAATCATCTCCCATTAAAAATTGATCTAATTAATCACGTCACTATTTAGGAATTATTTAAGATCATAAAGAAATTTTATTATTATAAATGTTATTTTCTTATTTAGGAACAAAATGTTTTTAAAGTTGGATCATATAAATATCTTCTGTTGAAATAAAATTTAGAAAAGTTATTTTGACATTTATTTGATAATTAAAAAAAAACTTATGAATGGAACATAAAGACATTTAATTAATTAAATATTCCCTCAAAAAATTTATAAATCTCTAATAATCACATTTCTAATCTAACCACTCCATGTCTTAAAAATAAACAATTCAAGTTGTGGCAATGTCAATCAGTCGCAACCGTGGCAATTGGGTGGGTTGAATTAATTTTGACCGGGTCATAATGAGTCAAGATTCAATTTAATTCAAAATTATTTGAGTCAATATAGGTTGGATCAAAACGTATTGAGTAATGAATTATAGATCGGGTCAAGACTCAACCCGATTCAATTTTTACTAAATTTTATTTATTTTATTTGTTCTTTTTCAATATTTTAGTACTTAATTAAATTATATTTTTCTTTATTCTGATTATATAAAACATATCAAATTAAAAAAAAAATTTAAAAATATTTTGACAAGATCTCTCTCGAATCTACTTGGGTTGCATATTAACCTAATTTAAAATGAGTTGGGTTGAGATAGTAAATGAACGAGTTAATAACCCGGCCAAACTTCAACGGATTAAGCGAATTGGATTTAATTTTGTCACCTCTAGTCGCAACCCATATTATATATGATCCGAAAACTTTTTTATTCATTTATTTTATAATAAAATAATATTTGGATAAAAATTGAGTAAAAGTATACCATAGTCTCCCCGTTGTTTCATGATATCATTTGATTTAATATAAACTTTATAAAAAATAATATGTGATATTTTAAAAAGTGGTTTTAATTTTGAGTTTTAACAAAATTTGCCTTTAAATTTGGTTTCAGTTGACATATATATCCTTTCAAATTGAGTGTGTACAGACATATCTTATATAAAATTAAATAAGTAAACACATATTTTACATGATAATTCACCGACAATGTACTCGAATTGATTTGTATATATTATGTAGAGTGTATGTATCTATTTTTTCAACTTTTACTGCCTACTTATGCATATTTAAACTTAAAAATATAAATATTAATTAAAATTACATTAAAAAACATATTTATGTATTAGATCTGAGAACTTAAAAAGAAACGTTCTATATTATCTTGTACTCCCTCCGTTCAACTTTACTTGGCCCCTGTTGACTTGGCACAGGGATTAAGAAGTAGTAAATGATAGGGGTTATTTTACCAAATCACCCTTTGAATATAATTAATGGAATGTATTGAAAAATGTAATAAAGAAATAACTATAATTAATGACAAAGGTAAATTAGGAACTAAGTGTAAAATTATCTCTTGATTTCATAAACTGGACAAGTATTGTTGGACATCCTAAAATATTATAGGGGTCAAATAAAGATGGACAAGAGAGTAATACGGAGTGTTATATGCAGACATTTTTATCAAGAGCTAAAACAGCTATAATACATATACTTCCAAAGTCCAATATTCATCAAGAATGAATATATTATATTATTGGGTAATAAAATTTTTAAAAAATGTACCAAGGCAGAAACTAAAAAAAAAGAATAAGAAAAAGAAAAAGGAAGTTTCACAATCATAGAAGAGGGAGACAAACATAGAGAGTGATATAAAATAAAAAACTGAGAATGAAAAGGAAAAGGACAGCAGAAGAAGCCAAATCCCTAGACAGCCTTTCCACTCTCCCATTTCTGTAAAACAACGAATCTGTATGACTCAGGACCCCAGCCCCCACCTTCACACTCCACAACCTTATTCATTTTAAATATTTACTTTACTTTGAATTGACATAAAAAAAATTAATTTTAAATTAAATTACATTAAATATATAAAAGTATCTTTTAATTTTAAACATATCTCGTGAAAAAAATAAAAATTAAGATATTTTAAGAAAAAATGAATCATTTTTTTGACACAGACTAAATAGAAAAAACTTGCAGTGAATTTAGTGGCTGACGTCTAGTAAATTAAACTACTAATTGAGATATGTGATCTACTCTAATACCATATTAATCAAATGAATATGGAATTTAATTCAATCAAACTTTTTTATTAGCTATAAATTATTTAGTGATAAATTTTGTAACTTAATTTTAATTTTTCAGTAGAGTGATGATTGATCATATATAAGAAGAAAAAAAAATGATCAAAAATATCTTTAAAGTATGTGAAATAAATAAAAATGTCTTTTGTTGTCTAAATTTTTTTTTATCAATACTTTAGTTAAAAAATGTTCTTGTTATTGATATTTTGATTAAAAAAAATCCTTATTGTTACTAAATGAGTTAGAAATATCATTTTTTAAATAAATATATTATTTTTTCTTTTTAAACATATTATGTACCTAATAAAAATATTATTTTTAAAAACTCTTTTCTTGTTTTGTTTCTTTTAAAATCACTTTAACTAATAAAAATAAGAAAATGACTTTCGACTTATAATATCCATGTTCTAAATTCAAGTTCAAATTAGATTTAAAATTTTATATCAAACACTAATTTAAAAATAAAAAATAGTGAAATTATTCCTAAAAATGAATAATTCCAAACAGTTGGTGGAGATAATTTATCAATAGATGAACCTAACCCAATGTTAAATTATAGATCACATATAAAACACATTGTTGTGACCACCCACTCCCACTCCCTTTTTCTTTCTTTTCTTTTTTCCGCTTCATCTCTTTCATGTAAAACAGACCCTAGTACTTTCTTATACACATCTCCTGAAACTCTCCCTTTTTTGGTTTAAAAGCAAAACACAGAGAAAAAGAAAAAAAAGAGTTAAAAGTATATTCCAATTAGTTTAAAAGTAAGCAAAAGTTCTCTTCAACTTCCAAGTCTTTTTTTTACTTTACCAATTTCTACAAAGAAAATGAGAGTCGAGTTGAAAATCAGACTTTTTACCATAATTTTGACGCTGCTTTGTGTGTGTAATGGTTCGTTTGCTGGGTTGCTTGCTGAACCGGCGGAGCCATTGAAGCCGGGTGATTACGGTTCTAACACAGTTCCAGCTTTTCCGGTTCAGACCGAGTCACAGATATGCAGGTTGGATTTATCCGACGAGCTCTTTGGTGGAGTGAGCGCGGCGTGCGGGCAGAACCTGGACCGAAGCCGTTGCTGTCCTGTGCTGGCGGCTTGGTTATTCGCAGCTCACGCGCGCTCAGCTTTGCAGGTTTCGGCAGCGGCTGTACCAGCAAGCTCTGACTTGCCGATGATGCCGGATGACTCGCAGAAATGCGTTAATACGCTACAGAGTTCTCTTCAGAGCCGTAACATCCATCTCCCGCAACCTAATAATTCATGCGACGCCGTTTTGTGTTTCTGTGGTATTCGTCTTCATCAGATCACCTCCCTTACATGCCCGGCGGCGTTCAACCTCACCGGCTCGAAGAATGCTACTCCGACAGCCGCCGTCAGAAATCTCGAGAGGAATTGCCGGAACTCTTCTTATACCGGTTGTACCCGGTGTCTCGGTGCCTTACAAAAGGTTAGTAACGTAAAATCAGATTCACAGACGTCTTCCTTATTCTCCACTCAACCTATATCCGTCTATAATTTTTCTCAATTTATATTTACTTGCGTACAGAAATGCCCTTTATTTTACGATAATTCTGGTTCTGATTTTTACGTTTCTTTAGCTTAATGGCGACGGTGGAAAAAATCGAACACACAAAATGGATGAAACCGGCGGCGATAGAGTGAGCAAGATGCTAAGCAGAGACTGTCAGTTGATGGGATTGACATGGTTACTGGCACGCAACAAGACGGCGTACATACCGACGGTTTCTGCTGTATTGCGCGCCATCATGTACAGTGCGCACCCACCGCATGAGTCCAAGTGTAGTCCGGACCAGGAGAACATGCCACTAGCCGTCGATTCACTACAGTTCGAAAAGACTGATTCATCCTCGCCGTCCGTTGATATTTCTCGTTTTGTGATTTTGTTTACCTTTTTGCCCCTAATCATTCTACTGAATTCTCTCTTTGTTGGTTAGATATGAAGTATGACTCTGTTATTTTGTTCATGTGATGTGGATTTTGGGGGATTCACGTGAAATGCTAGTTGACAAAATCGGAAGAAGGGGTGAAAAAGGGGTTATTTTGTCTTTTTGCCCCACTGTAAATGCAGGTTATTATTTGCAAGTCGATTTCTTTTTTAACATCTAGTGCCAGAAAATATTACCCTTCTTTAGTGTGAATCTTCTGTTTAACTTTTGAATCCTTTCGTTATTTGGGTTGAGTTTTTTTTTTTCTCTATTGTAAGACCCCATGGTATGATAACAAACTGGTATTGACTCACAAATTTGGTTGGTCTAAGCTTGTTTGAATCAATTACTTTTCAAGTGGGGAAAAGGCTATATATCTTTAACTTTTTGGTCTAGGATATACATTCTTTTTTTCCTGATACATACGAAATTATGTAAAGCTAGCATCTCTTGTTTGACAAATGTAATTTTAAGGCACAAGTAACTCGCCCCTAATTACTTTGACATTAGTGTTCCCTATGGTAAGAAAATTGAGTGTTTCACAGATAAAAATTAAATGAGACCAAGATTTACTTCATGCTAAGTTTCTCAGGGCACGCAAGGAGATTTTCACGCTATTTCTACTCTTATGACAACCCTTGCTGATATCCAATGAGGGTAGGAGTAACTTTCAAGTATAACTGACAGAGCAATATATGCACTACAACTAACGTACATAATATGAATTGAGGAATGAAGGAATACAATGTAAGGATTAATTAATTTCTCATAATGTGTCCCGTGCTTCCTGTTGGCAGAAAACAAACGAAAAAGAAAAGAACAAACGAGAGAGGATGCTAAATAAGTGAATACTATATATTAATAAGTACTAGTATATTAGAGTTACTAAAAAGAGGGGAATCTACAATGGAGAAAACGATGAGAATCAAAAAGTTTAGAACAAAACTACTTGGGGGAAGAGCAACTCAACTCCCCAGGACTGAGGCATGTTGGTCGTATAGTTGTAGGAAATGGCAACATTGAACATTGTAACAGGGCAAACGTTTATTTTGTTAGATCTAAAAACAATGTAACTCACATGTGGACATATACACATATACATACACAATGGTTTACATAAATTAAGAAATAGTAGTTGCACATGTTTACGGGAGAGAATCACGGTTGGATGTTTGTCTCAAGGAATTAATTTCCTTTCTACTTGTTCTTAACCCTTTTTCATTTTTATAGGAAACACCTCACTGCCTCACAAAAATAGGAATACCATTTGCATATATTGTTGGATTTAGATAATGTGTGAATTGAAATGAGAATTGAGAAAATTAAGAAATGTGGGGAACCAAGAATAGAGAAAAGTTTTGCTCTTATAGTAGGAAATACTTCTTTTAGCTCTTAAAAGATTTAATCAATCTCATTAGATTTTCTCTTTCTGATATTAATGATAAGTTAATTCATTGAATTATTAATTAACAGACTTTCAAATTTCGCGCGAAAATTGTTCCTTCCGAATAGACAACTCTTTCCCAAAAGATGTCAGGCATGTTGTGAACAGATGAGACTGTTCTAAACATGTGAGTACACACCCATTGCTTGCTATAAATAGAGAGACTTTCTCTAGTTTTCGATCATCAATTTTTCCATATTCTGCATATATTTCCTCAAAAATAAAGAAGAGTCTTTGTGTGATTTTGTTGTTGTTCTTGTGTTCGCGGTGTCATTGAAGTTTGAGGTACCGTTACTTCATTAACGTTTATCTATTTTATCCTGGGAGAAAATAATCTATAACCTTTAGATACAGTGAGGGAATAAAAAATCCTTAAGAACACACAATAATTTCTTTGGACTCAAATATTTTTTATTTTTTATATTTTCATGTTTCTGCACTACTATTTCATTACAGAACTAACATATATTCTCTCATTCCCATACCCCCGTGAGTTTATGTTGCGGTCTGTTGTATTTTTTGGTATGGACAAATTATACTGAGAGATACTAAACTTAAAAAATTACAAAAAAAATAGCCCTCGTTGTATAGACATGTATAGTCGGTGTTTATTTGTGTATCATAATGTATATTTTGTGTATAACCCATGTATAAATGATATACATTGTATAGAAGTGTATTCTTTCTATAACTTTTGACAAATCATATTGTATAGTCATGCATAGTTTCGATGATTTTGGGCTATATTTTATATAAATAAAACATGAGCTACCTTTTTTTAAAAATATTTTACTTTTATATATATATATATATATATATATATATGTAATTTCCCTTTTTGGTATTGCTGCTTAACAAATGGGGAGAATTATACCTTATGTCATACCAAACAAACTTATCACTAAGTTTGACCTAATTAGGCACTGGGTCCTTCAAACAAATTTTTCTACTTTGGACTGATCTTTAATTTTTGTCTTTTAACATTTTAAGTAATAAAAAAGTAAATGATAGTATCCCTAATATCGAAATAGAAAATCACAAAACACAACTTATGCTTTACAAGGCAACATTTGCTAGTCAAAATTTACAAGTAAAAATTCACAAAACATAAGTTCACCTTTAGAACTCTCAAAATTATACCTTAAGGTAACTTATTCCTATAAAAACTTTCCCCACTTATGTTGGGTCAGAAAAAAAGTTCTCTAAACATATACGCAGCGAATTAGATATTACACAACTTATGCTAGACAATTCGAAATATGTCTAAATTTTTGACTTGCGAATTTAGGCATGATTCGGAATACTTCGATCCATAACTTTTTCATTAAATTAGAAATAAGAGCAAAACTTAAAGTCCACGTTGAAATATCAGTACTCTCTCCAAAAACTTGTTAAGCACAAAGGTTGGTAAGTATTGTACATTTGCAAAAAGATATCATTGGTCCCTCCCAAGTAACGTTACTGAAACTGCTCCTTTCAGTTGCATTGTGGGGCTTTGAAACCCAACACATTCATTTCAAATATTTTTTGGGTTGGGCTTTTCAAGGTCTTCAAAAGGTGATTGGGCTCACTCCAGGGTCCTTCCATATTACTTTGAAGAAGAAAACTTCCTCAATGTTTTTTAATGTTTGAAATATGGAGATTTACAGATATATAAACTATTGGACCCTTATATATATATGAAAAAAAATAAAAAAATTATGATACTGTTTCACTGTCAAAAATTTACTAATAATAAAATCATAGAATTAGGAGTTTGAAGATCTTCCTTTTCTTCTTATGTTCTCTTAAAATTTTCAAGCACAAAACATGAAGAACTAGAGTAAATCATTATTGATGAATTTTTGAAGCTAAAATTTAGGTTTTGTAAATGACTAGTGTTATTTTAAAAGCTTGAAAACATTTTGAGGTACTTGTATCTCAAGTTTGGGACGATTTGGTACAATTCTTTTGAGGTTTTGAATCGAACTTCATATTGCATTTTGAGGTTGAAGCAGATTAGTCCCACGTATGTTAATTGTGTGTGTCATTTATTATCTATGTATGTCACGTATATAATACAAATGCATAACATACATATGATGTGTATATCAGATATACACTTGAGATACATTGATATACAAAGACATACAATGTATACGTAACTACCAGCGATCGACCATGAAAATGCAAAAATCTATTTTAGTACAAAAAATGTAGAAGAAACAATTTTGAATTTACTGACCACAAAATTTGACAATGTAAACATTTCAACCCAAAGCTTCTTCGAACCAACCATGCAAATAGAGGTGTGCATAAGTTGATTTTGTTCGTTCTGATTTATTGATTTTTGCTTTTTAAATATACTCAGCTAATAATCAAATCAATAAGATAATTTTTATCGATTTTGATTTATCGCTTTTTGATCTTTAACAATTCAATTTTCAGCTTAATCGATAAGAAAATGTTCATAAAATAAATATATGATTTTTCCAATAATTTAGCACGAACAGGACCAAAATATAACTTTACAGAATACTCATAAAATAAAAACACTAGTAACTAACATGAAGAAAAAAAAACTATACAAGTGCAGCACAAAGGAAAAAAGTTTGTTTCTTGTGAACTCAAAGTCATTGTGAAGTATGAATTGAAGGCTGTAATATGGCCTTCATCTTTGGCTTAAGATTTCTTTGGTCAAAGATTAGGTAAACCATAAATGTCAAATATTTGG